>JAJTUV010002978.1:0-82586 GCA_021653895.1 Mastomys natalensis
GGAGTGAGACAGAAGGATCAATTCAAGGCCAGCCTCAGCTACCTAGTTTGAGGCAAACCTGGGCTATTTGACACATCGACATGCTTCTGCACAGCAAAAGAAACAACAAAGTAAAGAAATACCCTACAAATAGAGAAAAATATTTTCCAGATACTTACCTGGAAGGCAATTTATTATTATTATTATTATTATTACTAATAAATTTTTTAAAAGCCAGTTCTGATGGCACAAGCCTATAATCTCAGCTACATAGGGGGCTAAGCAGGAAAATTGATCAGTATACACATGAAAAATGTTTGTGACCCTGCCACTGGGGAGGTTGAAATCCAAGCTGCAGACAGCATAGAGTGGGGATACAGACAGTTGGTAGAGCTCTTGTCTGGCATGCTTGAGTCCCTGGGTTCAAAATCTAAAAACAAAACAAAAGTATAGTGACTGGGTTAGTGGCCCACATCTGTAATCTCCAGACATGGAGGCTGAGGCAGCAGGACTTCCAGGGGTTGTTTTTTCTCATAGAAGGAGATGGGTAAAGGACAGAAAACTCAAAGGGAAAATGCTAGAGATAGAGAAAAGGATAGACAAAGGCCAAGGGTGGGGAAGGAAGCTGACGGTAATAGAAGAAGTGAATGGGATTGGTTGTCAGCCTTAGAGGTGGGTGCCTTTAACTTGCTGAGCAATTTTGCTGGCCTAAAAAAAAAAATGTAATAGAAAAAGATCGTAGTGACGCATGTCCAAATCCCAGCACTCAGGAGGTGGAGGCAAGAGAATCATTTGAAGTACAGGGCTGTTTGAAGTACTGCGCAAATAGACCCTTTTTCAAAACCACAAAAAGAAAATGACGTGAGCAGGAATTAAGTAGGTCAAGAAGCCATAGAGACTATGCTTTCAAGTTAAAGGAAAGATGTGACAGCCATAGAATGTTGTCCAGAGTGAAGAGCTGAGAAAGATTGAGCTCTGAGTGTATTCATCACTGAAGAGAAGATGATGGGAAAACGCCCAAGACAAAAGATGGATGGTCTCTGAAGCAAGCCTGGAGCAGCACTGGGGGTGCTAGGGTGACAGTCATTGAGTGTGTTGGTGAGGGAAAAGGGGACTCCTCAGCCACAGCCGCAGGAGGCTCAGGAGAGAGGCAAGGAGCTTCTCTGATGATAAAGGTGACCCTATAGGAGGAAACAACTTTTTCTCCCACAAATTTGCAAGGCAAGACAGAAAGGGGCTCTCCAGGCCTGGAGAGCATGCAGAGAAAGACTTGGAGGAATGCCAGGTGACCTAGTACACCTTGACAAAGCTGGCCTGGGATCCTGACTTGGCAGAGAGGGGGTGGAGACAAGAAGGTCAGGGGTAATAAGGATGGCTTGAAGTGAAACAGAAGACAGGGTAAATTTGGTGGACTGAAGAGAAGTGAACGAACTAGCTGAGGTTATGCTCAGAAAAGAAGGTTTCCACATACAAAAGCTTGAAAATGGAACTATGGTTAAGTAGAGGTCATACCACCCTGGAGTCAATTAAAGGTGTAAGATGAAAGACAGGCAAAATGGAAGTTACTGAAATAGAAACAGACAGTTAGGCTTCATATGATCCTCATTGCATATCTTTAAACAAGATAGTCTAAGTGCCCAAATGTCACGAAGCTAAGAAATGCTGGCTTGAGATTTGAGCCAGATCTGTACATCAAATATCCAGTTGACAGTGTCACAGAAGGAACATGGTACTGTTACCAGTGGTTAGGGTCTAAGACTAAGTATTCCCAGGTTCTTGTCCTCTTATCCAAAATACTGAAAATAAGGCTTCACACACATATGCAAAAGAAGCAGATAGCTTTATTAGAGAGATTCAAGATTGACTGTGGCCGCATGACAGTATATTCAGTGGCCCCAGTTATTGTTTGGTATATCCTTTTATGGAGCTGAAGAGAAAGGTGGTTACTAAGGGAGATGTTTTGGGTAGTTCTCCATTGTAATTGATAAATTACAACATAATTCATTTTTCATGCTGTGCATGTCCTTTCCCATAATGTGCCTAATCTTAATAATATGTATGCCACTTGTGCATAAGTATAACATATAGAGTCCCTCTAAAATCTCACTTGAAAACCATACTTCCACCTTAAACCAGTTCAGGCTGGATCAGCCCTTCTCTTTCTGTACCTGTCTACAACAGAAATATATCTGAGCAGAAACTGTCTGATTGTTACTAGGAGTGGAGAAATCTATATTATTGTTCGGAAACCAGAATGCATGTAGACACATACAGGTGGTGCCAAGAGATGCTGCTGTTGCTAGGTAGGTGCCCTGTTTGGAGAGGAGTGTGTGAAGAAGCTCCTGGGCTTGCCTGCCTGTGTTTTGCAATCCCCAAGGAAACTAACAGCGACAGGGTAAAAGTACTACAAGCAGAGAGGACAGTGCCCTACAGGTGATTAAACATGAAATTAGTTTGAATTACACTGGCAAGGGAATAAGAAAGATTTAATCTATATGAGTTAAGTTCCTAAATTAGGGACTTAATTTTTTAATATTTGTTTATGTTTTGTTTTTTTTTTTTTAATTCAAGACAGGGTTGCTCTGTGTAGCCCTGGCTGTCCTGGAACCCATTCTGTAGAGCAGGCTGGCCTCAAACTCAGAGATCTGCCTGCCTCTGCCTCCCGTGTACTGGGATTTAAGGTGAGAGTCACCACTGCCTGGCATGGGACTTAATTTTTTTAATGCAAGCTCTTGCTATGTAGCCCAGGCTGGCCTCAAACTTGTTGGCCTCTAATTTCTGTTTCTAGATTACTGGAATTCTTGGTGGCCAGCACCATGTCTGTCAGGACTTAACATTTCATGTATTTTTAACTAAAATGGTTCTTTGGGGACTGTTATGCAGCAAGGTGATTCATAGAGCACTTTCACTTCATGTGTCACGGCTTCCCACAGACTCTGGGGAGACGCCAGCTGTAAGCTTCAAGTGATTCAGTAAGAAACTTACAGGGTGATGTGCCAATTTCTATTCTATCCTGGTACATGCTGTTTTAGAGAAGCTCGAAGACTAACAACTACTACTGTACTGTGGGGTTCGAGGCCAGTTTCTGAAAGGAAGAGATTCCTAGCAGTTAGACCTTAAGCAGAGGGGAACAGCAGACTCAGAGGCAACTGGATGAGCCTACCAATCCATTTGGTGAACAAACAACTTGTTTGCAAAGAGGAGCTCTGTCACCAGGAGGCATTGAAAAACACCGGAGAATTGTGACCTGGGATGTGATATAACTGGGCCTGCGTTGTAAGCAATCTTTCTAGCCAGGATGGGGAACAGGAACATCAGGTAGTAGAGGCTACCCAATGGGGTTTGTGATGGCCCTGCAAGAAAGGCTAGAGAGGAGCGAGGCTTCTAAGGATAGAAGTGTTTTGCTTCCAGGCACTTGCATCTGTGCAGGGGCTGAGTCACAGCAGGTGCACCTGTTTCCTAGAGACTGCCTAGTCGCTCTGAAAACCCTGTGTGATGTTTATAAAAGTTGTACTTTTGTTTTTGGAAACAGGGTCATGTTTTGTAGTCTAGGTGAACCTTGAACTCGTGATCCACCACTCTCAACCTCCTGAGTAATCAGAATTACAGGCATGCACCACAACACCTGACTAAACATGTTTTGGTTTGGTTTGGAGTGCTAGGGGTGAAGAACAGGGCCAGTGTTCTGCCACTGACCTACACATCTCCAGCCCTCTTTTCCTTTCTTTTCGTAAATTTTTTTTTTTTTTTACTTTTTCTTTTCATTCTTGGGGGGGTGTGTGGGCAGGATCTCCCCATGTAATATAGCTGGCCTAGAATTCACACAAATCTGCCTGCCTCTGCCTTCCAAGTACTGGGGTTAAAGGTGTACATCACCACACCCAGTCCCAGCCCTCTTTAGTTTTTATTTTGAAAATAAGTGTCTTACTAAATTGCCCAAACAGACCTTGAATACGCATTCCTCTTGCTCAGTCCGAAACATCTGGGTTGATAGCCTGCTCTGCCCAGCCCTGGTAAAGCTGTCCTTTTATTTTTCTTTTTACATAAAACAATTTTTAAATTTAAATAAATTTTGATTATGTTCTTCCCCTCTCCCAAGTCTTTCTAGATCCTCTCCCTATCTCTACCCACCTAAGTTCTTTCTCAAAAAAAACAAACAAACAAACAAACAAACAAAAGCCTTCACACACACACACACACACATACAGTGTGTGCATGGTAAGTTGTGCATGGTAAGTGTGTGGAAGTCAGAGAGCTCCCAGAAGACCAGTACTGGAGTCAGGTGACTCTGAACTCCAGTAAGTCCCACTCCAGGGGATCCGACACCCTCATCTGTTCGGGTGTCTTAGTTAGGGTTTCTATTGCTGCACTGAAACACCATGATGAGAGTATCTTGGAGAGGAGAGAGCATATTTGGTCTACTTTTCCCACATCACAGTTCATTATCAAAAGAAGTCAGGACAGGAACTTATACAGGGCAGGACCCTGGAGGCAGGAGCTGATGCAGAGGCCGTGGACAGGTGCTGCTTACTGGCTTTTTTCGTTGTGGCTTAGTAAGCCTGCTTTCTTATAGAACCCAGGACCACCAGCCTAGGAATAGTACCACTCACAAAGGGCTGGACCCTCCCCCACTAGTCACTAACTAAGAAAAAGTCCCACAGGCTTCCTTATAGCCAGATCTTAGGGAGGCATTTTCTCAATTGAGGCTCCCTCCTTTCAGATGGCTCTAGCTTGTGTCAAGATGACATAAAACTAGCACACTAGGTTTTTCAATGACTTCAATTTCTGTCCTGTGCCCTATGTCAGTGGAGTTCGGGGAAGTTCAGCCTGAGTCATTCCTGCCTTTCTGATGTCAAGCGTGGGTCTCTGAATCTTCCATGGGGCCTGGTGTGTGGGAGGGAGTGCACACAGGGCGGAGGCACATCTGGTGATCAACTGTCATTGTTCTTCGTAAATTTCTGCTAAGCCACTTATCTCCCCCCCACCAACACACACACACACACCCTTTCATTACTGTTTTGGCCAGAAGCTAAGGGAATCTGCCAGTTGGTTGAGAGGCTGGCTGCTTCCAGTTCATCTCCTTAAACAAACCAAGAGGCTCTTTGGGAGTACTAGTAGGAAACATGTCCCAGTGACTTGCATAGTCTCCTCTCTTCTCCTCGCCAGGATGTATTCATCCCTGGAGCAAACAAGCTTTATTTTAGCACAGTATGGGGGGAAAGGGGAAAATACAAGAAAGAGAACTAGGCCTAAGTCTATGGCAGCTAAAAGTCTGAGCTAATCAGCTGTTGAGTGGGATAATTAAAACTGATATAGAGAACTACAGCTAACTTCCAAATATGTTTCTGAAAATGTCCAGAACCAGACTTCCAAAGGAAGACTGTTATTCCCAATATTAGATTAATTTCTAGACCAGTCCATGATTGAGTCTGAATAATTGGTCACATTTAAGAACAATACAAGAGTCATTATAATTTCTCTTTTTGATTCTCTGTCCCACAAGGTCTAACAACTTGAGGCAAGGCAGCTTGTCCCATCTGGGATATAGGCAAGCAAAGGTAGGTCAGGAACATATGTCCAATACAGCTTCCCAGTCAGCATTGTCAGAGCACTCAGCAAGCTCACAGGTCAGCATCATTCTTTGTCCCGGCATCAGCATGTCTCACTTGTCACTCTGGCAGCCACCATGCTCCTTCAGCATCCTGCAGAAAAAAACACAAACATGCCCTCTTCCCCATATTTATTACCTGATCGGGATCATGCCATATGCCAGTAAGTGGATCCTTCCCTTTCACCTAGGCATGAGTATGCCTAGTTGTAGGGTGCCATAAACACTCAGCAGAAAGTTCCTTGGCATCCAAATTTTTTTTAAAAAAATAAGAAGAACATGATTTAAATAAATTTGTGGTGTACAGGGATATATTTCTCCTCTTTTAAAAAAAAAACTGATATAACATCAGGAAACAGCTGTGAACAGGACATTTGGCACCTATTCAAATTATAATACTGTAAATTTTTTTTAAAAAAGGAAACAGCTGTGTTGGCCATAACTTTTTTTTTTCTATTGCTGTTCTGAGACAGGACTTAGAGACAACCCAGGTTGGTCTTAAAAATATGTAGCTCAGGAGGACCTTGAACTCTTGATCTCCCTCCCTCTGCTAGGAGTACAGGCATGTTCCACCAGAGCTGGCTGCAGTCTAACTTTAAAGACAATTGTATTGGGAGGGGCGTCTAGAGAGATGGCTCAATGATTAACAGCACTTGTTGCTCTTGCACAGGACCCCATTTCTGCTCCCGGCACGCACATGGTGGTTTACAGCCATCTGTAACTCCAGTTAAGGGGAATCTGATGTGCTCTTCTGACTTGCATGGACACCGGGCATGCATCTGCTACACATACATACATTTGACTGAAGAACTCATACATATAAAATAAAATTCATTAATTTAAAAAGGCATATACATAAAATAAATAGACGCAAAAAAGGAAGAGATTGTAGAAGACAGTCTATTATTTCTTTACAGAGAGAGACAGAGAGAGAGAAGCAGAGAGAGAGAGAGACAGAGACAAAGAGACAGAGAGAGAGACAGAGACAAAGAGACAGAGAGAGAGACAGAGACAAAGAGACAGAGAAAGAGAGACAGGGAGACAGAGAATGTCTGTAAGTGTACGTGGAGGAGAGGTCAGCCTCACTTACTGCGCCTCAGAAGCTGGTTGCATTGTTTTGGGGACAAGATCTCTGCACTCGGACCTGGAGCTCATTGCCTGACTAGGCTAGCTGGTCAGCAAGCCCCAGGGACCTGACTACTCCACTTAGCCTGGTGTTTTCATGTGAGTCCTGGAAACTGGGCTCAGGTCTCACGCTTACATGATAAGTAAGCTCTTTACCAACTAAGCTAAATCCCCAGCTCCATTTGTCTTTCTGAAACATGGACTCGTTTCCATGACTACCTCCGTCTCTTTTCTCCTCCAGTGTCATTTTCTAGAGCTCAGTCATTACACACGGCTCCTCTTACCCACAAGAAAGCCTGGCAAAGTGAACAGCTGGAATTTACAACCTCCACTCTAGGAGAGAGGCAGAGGTTTTGTTGTTTAGCTATTTACTTGGCTCATTAGTTCGGTTTGGGTTTCTGTATGGGGGAGGTGTTTGGTTTTTGTTTGTTGGTTGGTTGGTTTTGTGCCTATACCTAGGGATGAACCTAGGACTTCATGCCTCCTGAACAACTGCTGGAGAGCTACATTCCCTGGCAGAAAGGCACTTCTAATTAGAGATAATGGAGAGCAAGCCAAGGCTAAGGTGGACAGCCAACAGTTTGCCACAACTACTAGCCTGGGTCTGCATAGGAGCACTTTCTTTCAAAGTTTCATGAAGCCTGGGTTGGCACTGAACTCAATACATAGCTGAGGCTAACCTTGAAGACATGGGCATCCCGTCTCTAACCTCCTGAGTTCTGTGATTAAACACAAGTACCAATATGCTCAACACATGGAACTATGGAATATTTTCATATATAATGCTGTTTAAATTAGGCTAAGTGTATTTATTTCCTAAACATTACCATATCTTTATTGCACAAACTTGAAAAATTCCCTCTTCTGGCTTTGAAATACATATTGTTACCTACAGTCATCCTACCACGAACCAGCACATGAGAGCTTCTTGCATCAATCTGACTGCAACTGTGTTGGTACCCTCTGCTTAGTCTCTCTGTGGGGGATCATGTTCTTGGGATAGTCTGCTCCTTTTGGGCTCCAGATGGGGCACTCACAGGTAGTCTTGGAGGAGGGAAACTCAATCCTCCCACTCTTTCCCACGCACCTCAGCCTATGATCTGTACCAAGGCTTGGAAGACACCCTATATACCAACTAGAGTATGTCTTGTAGCTGAAGATGCCAGTCCTGAAGGAATTTCAGTGCCTCTAACTTTTGTTCTTTTTGGACGGACTGGAATTTCAGATAGGTGGACCAGGAGACTAGCATAACCTTTGGAACCTCTCTCATCCACTCAGATGTGAAGGGCTTCTCATTTTCTTTTATAATTTTTAAAAATTTAATTTTGGAGACAGGGTCTAACTATGACGGTCTAGCTGTCCTGAAACTCACTGATATGCACTTGCCTCTGTCTCCTAAGTGCTGGGATTAAATGCTGTGCACACCACACCTAGCTATGAAGGACTTTTCCAACTGGCATGCTAATCTTAGTGAAGTCCTTGCTTTCTGCCTGTCATCTGGAAGGGATGCAGGAATGAGAACAAGACAGCTTGTAAGAAGCCAGCACAAAAAATTCCAAGTAGGAATTGCCTCTCCTTCTGGGGGCTGCAGAGGAGATGCTTCTAGAAAAATAAGCTCGCCATACGTTAAGGTTACGGTTTAGCTCCATTAGTAGAGCACTTGCCTAGCAAGCACAAGGCCCGAGTTTAGTCATCATCTCTGAAAACAGAAAGAAAAATAAGGCTCTCCTATTATGACCCAAGGTGTCTGAAAGCTCTAGGAAGCAGAACACAGACTAGGAAAGATGAAGCCCCCTACATCTTCCTTCTGCTTCTCGATTCAGTCAGAAATGGATACAAATGGCATCTGAGCAGAGAAACCCCGGCCTGCTTCTAATCAGGGCCTGCTTCCCAGGGCTCCTGAGAGCTGGCTCACAGGGCAAGCAGGGCTGCAAGAGGTGGAATGGCGGAGAGTGGGGCAAGTGTATCTTTGGAGGCCATGTCACCCAACCCACGAGCAGGATCTATGTGAAGTACACAGTGTCTACTTGCTGCATCATCCTTTCCACTCTGGAGAAACAATCCCTGCTTGTTGTTCACAGCAGTGTTTCTCTATTTTCAGTACTAAGGATTTGGGGACAGGTGTTTATTCTGAAACAGGTTGACCTTAAAATCATGCCTCAGTCCTCCGAGTGCTGGAATACAACTGTGAGCCACCATGTCTCAAGTGTGTGTGTGTGTGTTTGTGTAGTATGTGTTGCTGTTGTTCTGTTCTGTTCTGTTCTGTTCTGTTCTGTTCTGTTCTGTTCTGTTCTGTTCTGTTCTGTTCTGTTCTGTTTTGTTTTGTTTGAGACAGGGTCTTTCTATGTAGTCCTGGCTGTCCAGGAGATCACTATGTAGAACAGGCTGACCTTGAACTCACAGAGATTTCGCCTGCTGGGATTGAAGGTATGTACCACCACACCTGGCTTTTTTGTTATAATTTTTTTTTTCTGTGTATGTGTGAGGAGGCCAGAAGGGAATATCAGAACCCCTGGAGCTAGACTTACAGGCAGTTGTGAGCCACCTGTCCTGTGTGCTCGGAACTGACTTTGGATCCTCTGCAAAGCAGCAAATGCTCTTAACAGGTGAGCCAACTTTCCAGCCCCTTGCTGTTGTTTAGAGACAGAGTGTTGCTGGGTATCCTGGGCTGGCCTTAAATTCACAGTGCTTGCCTCAACATCTTGAGTGCTGGGATTGCAGATGTACTGCTACATCTGGCTGGTGCTGAGGATTAAACCCATGGCCTAATATGTTCTAGGCAAGTGCTATATACCACTGCTATACCGATAGCCCCAGCATTCCTTTAAAAAAAAAAAGGATTTTGTTTTCATTTTTATTTCTGTGTCTATATAAATGTATAGCATGTGTGTTTAAATTCCCTGGACCTGGAGCAATTGTGAACTGTGCAACATGGGTCCTAGAAACCAAATTTTAGTCATCTAGAAGAGCAGCAAGTCCCCTTAACCACCAAGTTATCTTCTTGGCTCCAAGATTATTCTAACAGCCAAAAGCTGGAAGCAGCCTAAATGTCCAAAGAATAAATGGATAAACAAAAGTGAAAATGTTTCTGGGGATGTAGCTCAGTGGTAAAGCCATTGCCCCTAGCATACCCTGAAAAAACAAACAGACAGAAAAGTGCATATCCACACAAGAGAACATTATTAAGCCTTAAAGTGAAAGGAAATTTTGTTATGTGCTGCAGCATAAATGAGACTGAAGGACATGATGCCAAATGAAATAAAGCAGATGAAAATGGACAGTTTCCACATGTGAGAAGTACCCAGAGGCCTGGGGCTGAAGTTTAATGGTAGAACACCAGCCTTCAATGTTGGAAGCGATAAGTGCGATCTTCAGTCCTACAGAGAAAGAATACCCAGAACAGTCAAAATCATAGACAGAAAGCTGAATGTGTTTTATAAAAAGAAAGAGAAGGAATATGTTTTGGTAGATGTGTAGTCAGGTGTGAGGGAAGGGGTATGTCCGCAGGCCCATGCTGAGCATCCCTTCCCCATGAGGGATCAGGCATATGATGGCATAGTATAGAATTGAGAGGGTAGTAGAGGCAGAGAGAGGCAGAGAAAGGCAGAGAGAGGCAGAAAGGGGGGCAGAGGAGTAGAGAAGTAGAGGCCAGTCATGAGCATGTGGAGAGAGATGGGGGAGAGGGGTGGGGAGAGAGAGGGTAAGGAGCAGGAGAAAGAGACGAGGCCAGAAATGTGAAAGACTGTGACAGTGTTCTGTTTTTGAAATAGGACATATCCAAGGGTTGGCCTGTAACTCACTGTACAAGTGAGGATGTCCTTGAACTTCTTCCAAGTGCTAGCCTTACAGGCGTTCAGCACTGTGTCTGATTTAGATGGCTACGGCTCAAACTCAGGGCTTTGCACATGCTACACAAGCATGCTACTGACTGAACCACATCCTTGGCTCCTGTTTTTGTTTGGTTGGTTTTGTTTTTGTTTTTGAAATGGGTTTCATGTGGCTCAGGTTGGGCTAGAACTCATTATGTAATCAAGGCTGGCATTGAATTCCTGATCCTTCCTCTGTTACAAGCATGTACCACTACCATACCCCATACCTGGGTTGTTTTGGTGGTGGTGGTGGTGGTGGTGGTGGTGGTGGTGGTTTGGTTTGGTTTGGTTTGATTTGGTTTTTGAGATAGGCTCTCTCATTCAGTAGCAAAGGCTGGCTTGGAAGTCTCAGTGTAACACAGGTTGTTCTCAAATGCATGCTCCTGCTCCAACCTCCTTCCTCAGTGTTGGGATTACAAGCAGGAGTCACCGTGCCCAGTGTCAAGAATTAGTAGTTAATTAATGTAGAATTTCAGTTTCACAAGGTGAGTGTTCTGACAATGAATACTGATTATGGCTTCGCAGCAGTGGGAACGTACTAACCGCTACTGAGCCTGTTTTGATTCTTTGTCTGTCCTATTTCACAATGGTAGCCAAGAATGAGAGGTAAAATTTCATAGTGTAGTCTTCCTGATATTTAAAATTTTCCAAATAGTCATCCACCAAAACATATTCCTTCTCTTTCTTTTTATAAAACACAACAGTCATCCCATGTCATTTCCACGATATACTAAAATGGATTAATTTGGGACTTGGATGTAAGTGCAATAGTCTTTTGTTTTGTTTTTATTTTGTTGTTTGTTTGTCTGCATGTTTTGAGACAGGGTTTCTCTGTGTAGCCCTGGATGTCCTGGATCTCACTCTGTAGACCAGGCTGGCCTCGAACTCAGAGATCTGCCTGCCATTTCCTCCAGAATGCTGGGATTAGAGGCGTGCGCCACCACTGCCTGACTGGTAAGCACAATATTCTACCTGGACAGAATACATTGATATCACAAAGTGTGTCTATGAGTTTAAGAAGTCTTTACTATAGTAGGTTTTATATCATGCATTTTTCTAACTATCAAAAATTAAGAAATAAAAGAGAGCTAGAGTGTTGGCTCTGGTTAAGAGCACTGGCTGCTTTTCCAGAGGACCAGGGTTCAATTCCTCACACCCATGTGGCAACTCATACTACCTGTAACTCTGGCCCCAGGGGATCCAATACCCTGTTCCACTTCTGCAGACACCAACCAAGCATGCGCATGGTACACACACATATATACGGGTAAAATACTCATGCACATAAGCTAATAAAATATTTAAAAGGGATTAGAAAAGTCTGTTTGCCTTACATTCCTAGACAGCTGAGATAACTTAGGGAGCCAGTGGCTAGGAATACCCTGGCTCCAATTCAGGGGAGAACAGAAAGGCTATAATCATCCCTAGTTTGTTTTCTATGATTTCAGTCACCTGTATCCAAACTTGGTCTGAAAATATAAAATGAAAAGTCCAAAAGTAATTCAAAAGTTTCATACTGTCCTTCTTTCCTTGCAATACTAGGGATTAATTTAAAAATTTAAATTGTGTCCCTTCAGAGTAGTGTGACAAAAATCTCATGCCACCCGCTTTCCTGAGCACATGAACCACATCTTCACAAGTGAGTCCATGCAGTGTGCTCAGCCAGTTATTCAGACAGTAGCCACTGTGGTTAGCAGCCCAACTGTCAGGCTACCGGGTTGCTGGTCTTTATTATTATTACTGCTGCTGTGAATTCTCTGTAGCTCAGGCCGATGTGGAACTCATCATGAAGCCAGGCTGGCCACAGACTCACAGAAGTCATCATGCCTTGAGCTCTTGAGTAACAGATTTGACCTGCACTAGGCCAGGCTAGGCACTGGCCTCCAAGCATACAGCCATGGTGTTGGGAGTTTGGATATGCCAAAGAGATAGTCTAAAGTCCTTCCTTAAATTAGTGGAAAATTACAATAAGCTCATTTGAGAGAAACTACATTCACATAACTTTTATTACAGTACATTGGTATAATTGTTCTCTTTGCTAGTTATTGTGCTTAATCTCTCTAATTTATAAATTTAACTTAATCACAGTTATATACGTATAGGAAAATATGGTACACATGGGGCTGAGTGGTTTCTGAAGTTCCAGGCATGGAGAGGGAAGACTGTCTTTACTCCTTTGGAATCAATAACCTCAAGAAGGTTAAGTGAGTCCTTTGTGAGGACCTAGGACACTCAGCTTTGACCTGAAGTGGACAGTGAATGCTTTATATTTGGCCCATCCTAAAGGCCACCTTCTCTAGCAGAGAGAAAGCTATTGAAGAGCCTCTGCAGCCTCTCACCTCTTGCCTCAGTAGCTGCGTCTGGGCTTGCTGAATTCTCCTGGGGCAAAACAACAGAAGCAGCTGATCCCTGAGCAAGGCAAAGGGTTTTGTTTTCCTTAAACAAAAACAAGGGAGGGCTGGGTTTGGTGGCACATGCCTGCTATCCACTTGGGAAGTAGAGATCTGAGGACCTGGGGGCGGGGCATGATTGGGTTTTGGGAATTGTACGTAATCCCAGCAGTACTTAAGAGGCTAAGATGGATCATGTGTTTGAATCCAGCCTGCTCTAAAAAAGGAACAAACCCCAAGGGCTGAAAAAAATGACTCAGCAGTTAAGAGTGCTTGCTTGGCAAACATGATGGCTTCACTTCAAGCTTTTTATGTGAGTTCTAGGGAGTGAAGGCAGTGCTGTGGGGGTGAGAACGGGAACATCACTGGGGCTTACTGGCCATAAGCCTAGCTTCAGATCTTAAAGGAATAATGCAGAAACAGATAGAGGACATCTGACAACCTCCTCTGTGCCCCAACCCTCGTACACTCAGGCATGTATGCCTGTTTATAACACACACACACACACACACACACACACACACACACACAGCTAACAATGTAGCTCAATTGAAAGAGTACCTAGCATGCAGTTTGATCCCTAACTAGCATCACATAAAACTAGGTGTGATGGCAATGCCTGTAATCCCAGCATTCAGAGGTTCCAGGTCAGCCTTGACTACCATTGTGGATTTGAGACCAGCTTGAGCTATATAAGACCCTGTCTCAAAAATCACCCAAAGGCTAGGCATGATGGTGCATACCTTTAATAGCAGTATCCAGGAGGCAAAGGCAGGGAGAACTCTATGAATATGAGGCCAGCCTGGTCCACAAATCTAGTTCCAGACGAACCAGGACTACAGAGTGAAATTCTATCTTAAAAACCAAACAAACAAAAAATAAAACAAAAATAAGAACGCCAAAAGCTGGACACAGGAGCTCATGCCTCCAGTCCCAATACTTGGAAGCCTAAGGCAGGAGAATTTCTGTGACTTTGAGGCCACCCTCAACTACAGAATGAGACTGTCTTAAAAAATAAAAAAACAATAAAAGGAAACAAGATAGCAACTGGACTGATAGTGCAGTTACCTGACAGAAATTCCTGGGTTCTGTTCTCAGCATTCTCCCCAGGGCTCTCTTTGTCTCTTTCTCTCTTTCCCAGGAACTCTTGTCAGCTCTTTGCAGGTTCCCTAATTCTGCACATCTTCTGGCCCTGTGGTCTACAGTTGGTGACTGATCTTATGGAACATCAATAGCTCCAGATATAGCCAGTGTAACACAGACCCTAAAGAATTAAAATTTCTCCAACGCAGGGAGCAAGTAAAGTCCTGGGTAAATTTATGTTGTTGACTTGGGTACAGTCATGTCAGTGACCAATGACTCAGATCCATAAGTGTGTCAAAGCCTTCTTCCCCTAGTGGGGTTCAGAGGGATGGCCAAGCCTTTCTGTGGTCTGTGGTGGATGTCCATAGTATGTATAGGATATACCCACCATAGCTTTCTCCTCCTAGATGTTTATCACCTGACAACTGTCCCCCTAGAGAGACTGGCTATGAAGATTAGCTAAACCTGTCCTCTTGGTCTGGCTACATACAATAAACTGCCTCCATGTTTATCTATATGCAAATAACCTTGTGTCCTTGTTCAGCTGTATGCAGTGACCCCAACTCTCTGTTCAACTGTATATAATAAACATGCTGAGCTTCAGGGGTGCTGTGGCTTCTCCGTTCAAAAGCCCAGCTTTTCTGTGTGTGTCTGTGATTCTTCATTCCCTAGGTGTCCCAGTTAAGTCAGTCCCTAGAGCTGTGCAGAACATGGCAAAGTGGAACCCAAACAGGGTCGAGGACTGTGGACACAGACTACAGGGAACTTAGATCAGTCAGACAAGGGACAACTCCTGTGACAAGTGTGATAATAAAGGGAAACATTAAGACATAAAGATGAAGGAACAAATGGATAGAGGGCACACAGTTCAGTTTGTCAGGCATAAAAGCCTTTGGACAAGTACACTGCAGCTATATGTTAGTACTTAGAGATTAGGGGAACAAATAGAATCTAGGCATAAGGGCATTTCAGCTTCATTAGTTCCTGAGAGGCCTACCCTTGCTTTCTAGGGAAAGGGGTGATGAATTTGGCCCTGGAAATAAACTTAAAGGGGATAAAAACTGGGGGGTGGACACACAACTAAGGGATCCAAGCATGTTCCCATTTTTGCTTTCAGTTTAACTGCTTTCAAAGTGTTATATTTGGTTAAAAAAAAAAAAAAAAAAAAAAAAAGAGCAACAGGCAGGTGGTGGAGTCCAAGCCGGCAAGCTCAGTGTGGGAGAGAAGGTGATAGCAACCTCGACAGCAAGGAGATGGTTGCCCCTACCTTACAGTATCAGCACCATGAGAGTGGCAGTCTACCGGAGGAGAGAAGGTAGCCAGTAGTGAAGAGGCATGTAGCCAAAGGGAAAAAAATCTAGCTGGTTTTAAATGTTACCCAGTTGTTTTTTTTAACAACCTGATTCAAATAACCCAGTGACTCTGTTTCTGATTTGTCTGGTAATTATATCCATGCAGGTAAGACTGATCAGAGGAGAAGCCTGCTGGGTCTATGCTTTTTTCAGTGACTTGGCCACACCCTTTGACACCTGTTTATACTAGTGATTCCCTCACTTTTGGGGGAGGGACATTTTTCTAGCCGTCCAGAGTCCCAGTGTGCCCCATCCAACTATTGGGGGCAGGTTCTAACCCTGCAATTTAAACAGGACTTAATATGTTCCACTCATGTGCGGCAGCAGCTCCTATAATGAGAGCAAATGTAACTAGGAAGTAATTAGGACCTGCCTCCTGGGTGCTTGGACCCACAATAATAAAGTGGATGTGACCCAGTTATGTCAGCACCTCCTAGAAAAGTGGAAGGATTATGACCGGATTGGTTTCTCCTACTGATATTGCAATAGACGGTCCTTGATGAAATCTGCAGCTTCAGTCCCTTTAACCTGTTCAAATATCCCACTGTTTTTGTTGGGCATAGCAGCTGTCATTATCTTCCTTCTTATCATCATTACAGTCTGGTGTTACATTTGCAGCAAAGCACCCCTGGAATAAGTGTGAAGATCCATGCTGAACATCTAAGAAATAAGAAAGGTGGAGATACAGGGAGCCAATGAAGCCCTGAGTGAGTGTGTGTTGACACGGGCACAGCCATGTCCTCAGCCTCACAGGAAAATGGCAAAGCCTCCCTTATTCCCTCAAGTGTGAACGTTGATATCAGGTGTGGAAAATGTCCTCCACGGTTTTCTCCTCCCAGATATTTACAGCTTGAAGCTTCTCCTCTATACACTGTGCCTATTGAGATTAGCTAAGCATGCCTCCTACTCAGCTGTCTACTCTAAACCCCACTTCCTTGTTCAGTGTATATAATAAACATGTTGAGTTTCTGGGGTGCCATGGCTTCTCCTCACTACTGGATCCTAGCTTTACTGTGTCTGTGTTTCTGTCATTTCTTCAGTTCCCCACCAGCCCTAGTTAGGGTTCCAGGACACAAGCTGTGCAGGGACAGGGCACTACAGGACAGCCAGTGCTTGGGATAAGAGCACTTTGAGTTTCACAACAGAGCAGTTCTGGGGAGAGTTTCAGTGCTACCATGAACCCAAGGATGAACCCATCCCCCTTAGGGATCGCCACTTGGCAAAACTAAGCCTTGACTAAGAGGCAGAAAAGAAGTTCACGGTAAGCCAGGGGGAAGCAAATCAGTGAGTTTTATGAGAAGGGTGAGTACACAGTTTAGGTTTAAGTGTAGGAGGGAAGAATAGCAAGAAACACACACACACACACAGAGAGAGAGAGACAGAGAGAGAGAGAGAAAGAGAGACAGAGAGAGACAGAGAGAGAGAGCTTAAGACAATGTAACACATGTGAAAAAATGGGAGAGAGTCACACTTAGGAGTCATTACAGTGATGCCGTGGCTTTCTAACTTGTATTGTTTAAAGGATAGACTTTGCAAGATTTAAAGATAAAGCAAAGCCACCATGTGTGGCTTATGTAAATAAAATTGCAAGATGGTTTGTGGGGTGGATTGCTTAGATTTAGGCATGAGAGAAGAGTGCTAATGTGATAAAGTCACAAACCTTTTGGTCCTAGGTAAATGTCTTAGGATTATTTTTACTGTGATAAAACACCATAACTAAAATCAACTGTGGAAGGAAAAGGTTTATTTCACCTTAAAGCTTGTAGTCCATCCTCCAGGGAAGTCAGGAGAGAAACAGAGATAGAGGCCAAAGAGGAGTGCTGCTTATTGCCTTACTCTTTATTGATTTGCACTTTTTCATTGTAGACCTATATAAGGCTGATTATTGAAGTGGAAACTTAGGGTTCTTTGGGAAGTCAGTGCTGTTGGATGATGTTTTGTTAAGGCAAACACGTGAAGGAACGTTTCACTGAAATGGTCACAAGTGAAAGACTAAGACAGACTTGTGAGGGAACATTTCGCTTGAAGCAGACACAGGAGAGAGAATGTTCTGCTAAAGCAAGCATGTGAAAGGACATGTGATGAAGGATTCTTTGCTAACTACATGCGTGTATTGGTCTACCTTACATTGTGTAGTTGAGCTCCATTTATCGGGACTTGCCAAAAACCTTCTGGTGATGTGTTACAGTTTCTTGCCACTTCCTCAGACTCAGGCTGATTGGTAGTAGAGTGATGTCAGCTGAGACAGATGCATACTGAAGCAAGATCTGTGGAGGACTCGTGATGTTTGGAGGGAGTATAAAAGGTCTTGAATCTTCACTGATCTTTGCTTCATTGAGAAAGTCACAACTTGGGAATTTCTTCTAGTATCCCTCCTGGTCCCTCCTGCTGACTTGTGCCAAGGCTGAGGCTGGGCTGTCTCTTCTAGGTAGTGCCACCACTGCTGATTCTTGTTTGCTATACTGACTGTATCAAACTGGACTGCTGGTGTATTTGTGAAGTGTTTGTGAGTGGATCAATCTGCCACTGCCTGCTAACCTGTGAACTGAACTGCTGATTTCCAGACAACACAGACGGGAGTTGCTCCAAAGAACCTTTCTAAACACGTCTACTTCCCATATCCTTTCTTTTCCACTACCTCTGGTGGGTGGTGGGCTACAAGGGAGGTTAAAGCGTTTAAGAATCATTGTTAAAAATAGATTTTAAAAATATTAAAGTTACAGATTATTAGTAACCGTGAAACAGAGTCAATATTAGGCTGTCTTGAAATCTCCTTTCCTACAGAAATGAATTCATTACTTTTCAATTTACTCTCAGGAAAATCTTTAGGACAAGCACAGAAAACAGAATATCTTTGCCAAATATTACAGGAATGATCTCTAGCCCAGTTGCTAATATTGTTCGTCTTTGAAGCCTTTTGAGCTGGGCTTCCATAGTTGCATGTCTTTCTTCACTGCTGTCTTTCAAGCTCCAGCTATGATGGCCTATTAAACTATGCTTACAGCATTCAACTCCTTTTCTAGTACAAAGTCCCCACCTTACCCCACTCCCCAGAAATACAAAAACAAAACATAGTTAGGTTCTTCACAGCAACAGCCTACTCCAGGTACCAACTTCCCAATTGTAAAAGAAAACATTTGATTGGGTTTACAGTTTCAGGGGATTAGAGTTCATGGTGATGGAGCAAAGAACAGATGAGAGCTCACATCTTTATCTGCCAGCAGGAGACAGAAAGAACGCACTGGGAAGGGTGACTGTTTTGAAACCTCAAAGCTCATCCCCCAGTGACACACCTCCTTTGACAAGGCTACACCTCCTAATCCTCCCCAAGAAGTTTTACCAACTAGGGACCAAGTATTCAAACATATGAACCTACTACATCTGGAGTCAACTAGAACTGAAATACACTTCTCATTTGTTGTTTTTAACATCCTCGTTTGAGATATTTAGGAAAACATACTTTCTCTTCATAAGTAAACCTGTCAGCAGGGAGGGGAGACTAGACCCCAGGACACTGGGCTTCTTTCCCTGTTTTTCAATTTTACCTCGGAGCCAGAAGAGGCACTGTCTCCCAGGAAGACTCCTCACGGTAACTGGTAACTCTCCCAGCTAACTAAACAGATGTGCATTTCCTGGATTTTGTATTATCTGTTCTACAAATTGGGATGCTGCTGCGGCAAGCTGGGGAGAAACTAAGAATGACTTCTGTCCTCTGGTTATGGCTTACATTGTCTCGAACCCATTCCCCTCTATAGTTCCTGTCTGCTCAGGCAGCAAGCTTATGCTGGTTGCTGCACCTACAGCTGAGCATCTTCTCTTGTCGGCAGCCACTGCCTCTGAGTATTTTACTTAATTATTCACTCACTGAGAAGGTCAAGAGGGTTAATTATTGATGTCAACACTATGAACTTTGTTACTACTCTTAAAGATAATCTGCATTAACAGCTGTTGCAAAATTGTCATTCCTAGACCGCTATTGTCTAGTGGATTTTCTGCTCTCCATGTACATGACAATTACCTGGAGAGCTCTCGAGAGCTACCAAACTCAGCCGACCCAAGGCAGAATGACCCAGAAGCACAGTGTAGTCATTACTCTTCATCAGGCATAATTGCCTCTCCATGTCTTTGTATGTGGTGGTCTCGGTCCTTGACACACAGAAAGAATTAGCAGAGCTTAGTCTATACCCAGCCCCCTCTCTCCCGTTTTGCAGCTAGCCTAATAATTGTAGGATTCATTTGAATTTTCACATTGTTCTTTCCTAAACTCTACTCTATGCCCAGCCCCATTATTCTCTACAAGCCCACTCCCTTAAGTCACAATTTCTCAAAATATAAGCTGTAGTGAGCATAGAGGAGTTGTGAAAAACAGAGCAGTCAGCAACGGGTTGGCTTTTATAGGCTCCCTAACTTGTTTGGCCCTAACTTCCAGAAACCATGAATTATACTTCATTTGAAAAATGGGTGCTTGGGCCCTTCTTAGAAGGGGTAACAAAATACTCAGGGGAGCAAATATGGAGACCAAGTGTGGGACAGAAACTGAAGGAGGGGCTTTCCAGAGACTGTTCCACCTGGGTATCCATCCCATGTGCAGTCACCAAAGGTAGACACTGATGTGGATGCCAGGAAGTGCATGCTGACAGGAGCCTGATATAGCTGTCTCCTTAGAGGTCTGCCAGAGTCTGACATACTCAGAGGCAGATGCTCACAGCTAACCATTGAACTGATCATGGGGCTCCCAATGGAGGAATGAGAGAGAAGACTGAAGGAGCTGAAAGGGTTTGCAGCCCCATCAGGAGAGCAACCAGAGCTCCCAGGGTCTAAACCACCAGCCTGGGAGCACATAGGAAGGGACCCATGGCTCCAGCTGTATTATGTAGGGGAGGATGACAGTGTTGGGCATAGGTGAGTGAGGAAGTCCTTGGTCCAGTGAAGGCTGGACACCCCAGTGTGGGGGAAATTGTGGGTGGGGAGGTGAAAGTAGGAGGGTGGGTGGGGGCATATCCTCATAGAAGCAGGAGGAGGGAGGATGGGATGGGGCTTCCTGGGTGGGTGGGAAAGGAGATTACATCTGAAGTGTAAATAAAATATCCAATAAAAAAATATTTTAAAAAAAGGAAAAACACGGGGTCTTGGGGCTATAGAGATGGCTCAGTGATTAAGAGCACTGACTGCTCTTTCAGAGGACCCAGGTTCAATTCCCAGCACTCAAAACCATGTCACAACTTCTGTAATGCCAGTTCCAGGGAATCCAACACCCTCTTCTGCCTCACCAGATGCACAGATGTATATGCAAGCAAAATACCCATACATATAAAATAATAAAATAAAATTTCTTTGCTCTTTTTTTAAATTTTTTTAATCACTTTACATCTGGGTCACAGGCCCCCCCTTCTCTCCTCCCAGTTCCCATCACACACACCCTCGCCCATTCCCCACTCTCCTGCTCCTCTGAAAATGAGGAGGCCCCCTAGGTATCACCCCCACACACCCCAGCACATCAAGTCCCTGCAGGGCTAAGTGCATCCTCTCCCACTGAAGACCACATGGTGGTCCAGTTAGGGGACTAGGATCCGCAGGTAGGCAAACAATAGATTCAGGGACAGCCTTTGCTCCAGTTGTTGAGGGACCATAAAAAAGAAGTTTGAAGATTTGAGATGACTGGATGCTCCTGAATTTTCTGGATGAGACCTAAATGCTATTGGGATGAGGGTGAAGAGTTATCATATAGATGGAGGCAGAAACTGGAGGGATGCAGCTGAAAAATGAAAGAAGCAAAGAACAATCCTCCACTAGGACTCCAGTGATAGATCTTGGTTGGATCTCTATTGGGAGATCAATAGGGATGCTAAGATGAATTGTTGTTTGGGGTAAGAAGTTTATTAAAAGAGCCATTAACACCATGGGGAGACAGCTTTACTGTAAGGACTCAGGAAAATTCATGCCTACAAGGCAAGTTGGAGGTCCCTTCTTAAAGGTTTCAAAGAAATGGTAAGGTTT
This sequence comes from Mastomys natalensis, assembly GCA_021653895.1. Lineage (NCBI taxonomy): Eukaryota > Metazoa > Chordata > Mammalia > Rodentia > Muridae > Mastomys > Mastomys natalensis. The sequence goes on from JAJTUV010002978.1 coordinate 21,404, forward strand.
TACAACGTGAGTCTGCAGGCAGTTTGTCCCTAGTTCCTGGGCAACAGGTGAGGGATTCCAAGGAAGGAATGTGTGACTCTGAGGATATGTCACCGAGGGTAGGCCTCTGATGCCCAGGAAGTCTGGCAACCTCAGACTTGGTTTCTTGTGGGAGTGAGAATGATGTCTGCTGTTCTCCTGGAATCTGGGCACCTATGGAATCTGTTTACAGACTCATAGACAGGTTATCTGCAGCAGAAGGGATCCCAGAATCAGCTATGAGGATGGAGATGGAGAAGGCTGTAAATGAATGTGGCCTGAGCAACATCTGCTCTGGGATTTTAGTTCTCAAGAGAGAGTGAACCCCTGCCAACACCTTGGTTTTCAACTTCTGGCCTCCAGAGCTATGAGAGAATATTTCCATTGTGTTATGCTGCCTAGTTTATTGATAATTTGTTATGACAAATAGGAACCTTAGGAACCTAATACAGTGAGCAAAGGGGCTTAGTAGCTCCCTAGAAGAGACCTTATGTCAAGTCCAAGTCTAACCAACACCATGAACCAAGGTGCATGTTGCAGGTGCACGGGATTTCCATGCAGGAGAGTTGCTGGCATGCTTCTATCTATAGCACATACCTTTCATGACCTCCTATTCACCCATCTTCAAACTCAATCAACACAAACTCAATTGAGCCCATTGCAGAGTCTCATAACTGAAATCTCAGCACTTGGAAGGCTGATGCAGGAGGGTTGCCACAATTTCAAAGCCTGTCTGAAATACATAGTACATTCTAGGCTATCCTTGAGGACAGAAAGAGAACCTATATCAAAAAAGCAACAAAATGGCTCTAAAAATGGTACTCAATTGGTAAAGGACTTGCTTTGCAAGCATAAAGAGCTGATTTCCTTCCCCAGAACCTCCATGTAAAAATTGTCAGGTATGGTGGTGTGCACTTGTAATTTGAGCACCTGGGAAGCAGATACAAAGCTGATCCTTAGGCCTCACCAGCCAGCAAGCCTAGTTTACTTGAGTGAATTTCAGACCAGTGAGAGACATTGTCTCAAAAACAAAAGGTAGACAGTGTCTGGGTAATGACACCCAAAGTGGACCTCTGGCCATCACATACATGTGCACATATATGCACATGTACCCAATCATGACACACACAAAATGTGACAAAAGGATATTCATTGAATATGTAAATAAATAAATATTTACCAAATGAGCTCTTAATAGTTGAGGCACAGGGATTATAAAGATATAAAAGCCTCAAATCACGGGTCGAGAATAGCCCAGGTACATAGTATAATCTTATCTCAAAAATTAAAAATAAATAAAACTTCTAAATCATGTGTAGCAGAACATGTACTTAACATGACTCTATGTTTCATCATCCTCAGCTTTACACACACACACTAAAATTATAATCTCATGAACATATATGCTAGTGGATCAATTAGCCAATAAAGAAGCATTATTAAATATAAAAATCAAGCAGTTCACAATCTTCTGCCTTCAGGAGGCAGAGACAGGCGGATTTCTGAGTTCGAGGCCAGCCTGGTCTACAGAAAGAGTTCCAGGACAGCCAGGACTACACAGAGAAACCCTGCCTCAGAAAAAAAAAAAAAAAAAAAAAAAAAAAAAAGAGCATGGAGGAGTCAGGTCCTGGTTAGGATGGTTAACAAGGACTGCTGTTAGGCCACAGCAAATACAGCCTAATTCTATGTCCTAGGAAGGTGCAGCTAGAAAAGGCATGATCTCTTCAAGTTGTAGGAACTGGCTTCTTAAAGAGTAACCACTGTCTTACAGGGGTGGATTTGGGATCATTGAACATCTTTGTCTTTCTCCAGAACGTTACCACATTGAATTAATCTCCTTTCTCAGCTTTCCACTTTGTTTTTCTAACAAGCAGAAGCTGTGTTTGTGGTGCGCATCTGTAATGTCATCCCTCCAGATGCTGAATGTCTTAGGGTTTCTATTGCTTCAACAAAACACCATGACCTAAAAGCAAGCTGGGGAGGAAGGGGTTTATTTGACTTACACTGCTTAGCACTGCTTATCATCAAAGGGAGTCAGGACAGGAACTCAAGCAGGGCAGCTACCTGGAGGCAGGAACTGATGCAAAGGCCATGAAGAGGTGCTGCTTACTGGCTTGTTCATCCTGCTTTCTTATAGAACCCAGGACCACCAGCCCAGGGATGGCACCACCCACAATTATTGAAGGTCCCTCCCTTCAATAATCTAATTGAGGAAATGTCTTACAACTGGATCTCCTGAAGGCATTTCCTCAACTGAGACTCTTTCCCCTCTGATGACTCTATCTTATGTCAAGTTGACACACAAAACTGGCCAGTACACTAAAGCAAGAAAACTGCAACAAGTTCAAAGCCAAGTTGGGCTACATAGTGAGTTCAAGGCCCATCCAGGCTACAGAGAAATCCAACCAAAATCTAAATTAACTAAATAAGTGCAAACAGCAGATGGTTGTGCAAGCTATAAGAAATATAAACCAGGCTAAAGGGATAGAGAGGGATGGGGGCATTTCAGTGTGGGTGGTCCAACAAGGCAGGTGCTTTACCAGGTGACTTATTTTTACAGATGATGAAAAGGGCCATACAACTACTAACATGGGGACTTAATGCCAAGCCACACACACACACACACACACACACACACACACACACACACAAAAGGTTCATTAACTTTAGCTTTCCATATGTGTCCTGTTTGGTTTATTACTGGAGTCAGAGCTGGAGCTTCCGCACCCAACAATGTAGGGGGAGCTAAGGTGGGAGGAGGAAGGAGAGAAAGATGAAAAGGAAGAGGAGGAACTAGAGAGGGCAGAGATGTAGGAGGATGAAGAGCCACGCAGGTATGGAGATCAGTCCTGGGTAACAACTTATATTTAGGTTAGCTAATTGAGAAACACCTCTAATTGTATGGGCATATTGTTATTGAATATTACCAAATATATAAAGCCTTTGATTAATATTTAAGCATTAGAGTCTCATTTCCTACCAGGCCCGCATGGATACCGGGATGATCTGGGCAATGCTCAGCCTTGGCAGAGCCATCTCCCATGCTAGTGTCTCAGGGGTGGCAGGGCTGGTGTCTTCTGCCACCTGAGCCGCAGCAGCGAGAACACACCTCCACCACTCACTCGTGGTCGCAGGCCTAGGCTAGTCAGGAACATGGCGCTGATTAAGAAAAACCAGGTTGAATGCCACCGTTTTAAATATCTCCAGAAACACAACAAGCTAGGCTGGGCCATGCATTTTCAATAGGTCAATTAAACAAAGCAGAAACCTGACAAAGAAGATTAATCCAATGTAGCAACATTGGAAGAAGGTCAAATAAAGATGTTCTGTGACCCTAAGTCTATCTTTCCTGGTCTTGCCATGGACATGAGGTTTAAGTAGAGGCCAGAGGTATGAATAATTAAGCAGCCCTGGCCAAGGTGTGATCCCACCATCAGCACGCTCTTGGCTCCCTCTGTCTCTCCTGCAAGGTAGTCTGACAAGTTGTCAGAACCGTGGGAAATCTCTGCCTACAAGACAATCTCCTCTTCTTTTGATTGGTCCCAGGCTTCAGTCTTTTTCTTCTCCCAGCATAAGATTCCTGGAGAAATCACAATTTCTGATAGTCACAGGAAGAGGAACAAATGTCTCTCTAGACTATCTCCACTCCTGCAAGGATGATTGAATTCACAGAGCCTGACTTGGACTTTCTGATTTCGTTTGCTGAGACCCAGAAGGATCAATGGATGAGAGAGTTCAAAGGCAGAAAAAAAGCAGAAAATCAGATGGCAAAGGCACTCCTTGTCAAGAGACTTGCTCCACAGTGTAGCATGAGGTACTGAAACTCCCTGCTTCCTCCACCCGGTCTCTTCACCTTTCTTAGCAGGCCTACTCTGTCACATTTGGCCCTCGTACAGAGCCACAGACTCCACCTAAAGCAACTATTAGTGCCTTTGAGGTTCTTTCTGAACTGCATTTCTGAGTTTGGAGTGACAAGCGGGCCTGGAAGAGAAAGCGGCCAAGCTGGGAACAGGGTTCCAGTGACATTAAGTCCAGTTTGAGCAGAATATAGGGTGAATGAACAAAGCAGAGAGTTATGCTGGTCAGACAGCTGGGGCCAGATCACAGAAAAGACCTTCATGGCAAGGCCAGCAGCCAACCTCCATGTTCTGACTGATGTCGGCTGAGACATGTCCGGCTGACAGCCTGCATGTTGGCATAGCAAAAACAAACAGAAATGGGGTTTGGTGAGCCAGGCAATGGTGTTACACACCTTTAATCCCAGCACTCAGGAGGCAGAGGCAGGCAGATCTCTATGAGTTCAATGCCAGCCTGGTCTACCAAGTGAGTTCTGGGACAACCATAGATACACAGGGGGAAAAAAAAAACTGTCTTGAAAAAGAAAAGAAAGAAATGGGTGGTGAGAACAAGAAAATGCTTTGTCAAATAAGGTAGAATTTTAATGTCAGGTGATCCATTTTTCTGACAATTTCTCTTAACTCCACAAAACTGAACTGTTGCCAGATCTTGAAGCCAAGTTAGTAATATGTCTTGAGGTCATTTAAGGCTGTGTACTTAACCTGCTGTCCTATTGTGCACAAAGCCTGCTTAAATTTAACCTGTCTTTAAGAGAATAATGTAAACAATCTTATTATGTCTTGGATTTTTCCCATACAATCAGCCTTTACAACCTAAGCTAATGCATAGCTTTCATCTTGAGTTATGTACTCTTTTATGTCGCTGACCTAGAATGTATATGTGTTGTAATCATTTGCTGGAAGCAAATTTATACAACAAATACACCAAAAATGTTGAAGGCCACATGTAGATATAGGTTTAATAATTTTAAACTAATGTAGAAAGCATTAGTTTGTGGTCATGAGTGCTATTCTGGGTAAGTTAGGAGTTAGTAAAATAACTTATTCCTTTGCTAGGGACAGGCACAGATTCATATAGACACACAGATCTGGCACACACAACAGACAGTCCAGTAACCACAAAATAGAGACAGAAGACATAGGGAAAGGCATGGAGTATTCAAATGTGGGTTCCCTTTTGGTCAAACTAGCTTAAGAAGTTACTTTGTTTTCACTTCTTAATGTGCATAATGAGGCAAACATTGATTTTTTTATTCTTTAAATTTTCATTTATTTTTTATTGGAAATAGATTCTTCTCTCATACAATGAATCTAGACCATATTTTTCCTTCCTCCACTCCTCCCAGCTCCTCCTTACCTCCCCTCTTCCCAAGATCCACTCCTCACTTTGAAGGTGGAGGCAAGGACATCAGAAATTCAAGGTCATCTTTGTCTACATAGAGAGTTTGAAACCGACATGGGTGCAACTTTTAGTTTTTCAAAGCCTACTTTTAATGATGGTTCTTAAATGTTTTAACCTCCCTTCTAGCTCACCAGAGATGGTGGAAAAGAAAAGATACAGGGGAAGTGTAAATGGTTCTTTGAAGCAAACCCCATCTGTGATGTAAGAAATCAGCAGTTTAGTTCACAAGTCAGCATCAGCAGCTTGATCCACTTGAAAACACTTCACGGATACACCAACAGTTCAGTTTGGCAGAGTCAGGATCTCGGCAGTGGCATAACCTAGCAGAGACAGCCAGACCTCAGCTGAATCAGCACATGTCAGCAGGAGGAACCAGGACCACCATGGATACCAGGAAAAGTTCTCAGTTGTGCCTCTCAGTGAAGCAAAGATCATTGTGGGACTGCGTAAGGGTAGCTTGGTTCTTGGCTGGGCATGGACTTGAACCCGAGACTCCAAGGGAGAAACGGCAGGAGTTCGGCCACGCCCCCAGAACTCAGGGTCCTAACAAGCAGTCCAATCTCCATAGACCTACATTGTTCAGTCACATAGGCCATTACAGCCCCTCCCAAAGTGCACAGGTAGAGGGTGTGACTACAGACCTCAGGCCCTAGAGATTTACATACTAATGAAGGCCAGAGGGCGGAGCCAATTGAACCGCCCCCAGAACCTCCCCCTTTCTCCCTCCCTACTTAACTCAGGTCTGCCCTGAGTTTGGGGGCATCCAGTTCCATCTACCATCCGTCATGAAAATAAACCTTTTTGGAACTATGAACATTCTCGTGTCTTTGGGGCCTGCCACCACCAAAGCCTCCAGTCTCTGGAAGCTTAGACTTTCTTGAGTATGTGGGACCCGCCAGCCGGAAAGCTCCCGGGATGCTGCCACGGCCTTTTTCCCACAGATCATCAAAGATAGTCAACAAGTGTTGCATAGCTAGCTCAATAAGCAAGCCCAGCCAAGTCTTCATCACTTGTCAGTCCTTCATCACTTCATCACTTCAGTCCTATTTATACTTCCTCCGACATCACACATCCTCCCCAAGTCTTGCCTTACCACGTGTCTTGCCTCAGCATGTGAGACTTAGCAAAACTCCACATGAGTCTGTCCCAGCTGACATCACTCTGCCAATTGGCCCACGTCCACAGAATCTTCAAGAAACCACAGGAACCTTTCAAGAAGTTCCTTGATGAATTTCTCTCTATGGAGTCACAACAAATGCAGCTCAACTACACAATGTAAAGCAGACCAATACATGCCTGTCATTAGCAAAGAATCCTTCACCACATGTCCTTTCCTGTACTTGCTTTAGAAGACGATCCTTTCACTTGTGTCCACTTCAGAAAAACACTCCTTCATGTGTTTGTCTCAGCAAAATACCATTCAATATAACTGAATTTCCAAAGAACCCTTGAATTTCCACTTCACGTGGGTTATGTGAGACTGTTGTGGGGGTGGAGGGTAATAAACCAAAATAAAGGGAAAACCCTCATCCTTAGGATATAGTTTCCATTAAAAATATCTTTTTTTTTTTTTTTTTTGGTTTTTCGAGACAGGGTGTCTCTGTATAGCCCTGGCTGTCCTGGAACTCACTCAGTAGGCCAGGCCCATTAAAAATATCTTTATCATTATTTATTTATGCATACATGTGCTTGTCTGTTGGGCAGTGGCCTATGAGAGGCTACTGGGTACCAGTTGTTGGGCTGTAGTGTGTGCATGGGTGTGGGTCCTGTGGGTTGAATTGTGGGTCCCATGTCTGCTGCCTCCAAGGGGCTAGGGCCAGTGCTCAGAGAGGCAGAGGCACAGGAAGTTGACTGTGTTTACTCCACGCCACCGCTGGGCAGATGTCGGGCTGTGAGAAGCCATGAGACTCTGTTTCCGGGGTGGAGGGAACATAGTCTGGGGTCCCTCAGGGAGCCAGAGCTCTTGAGTTGAAGGTCCCTAGGCCAGGAGGCAGCTGGGAACCGACTGGCTCTCAGCCCTTGGGCTCTCAGGCACCACTGAGAGGCAGCAGAAGGGCTGAGATGGGTCATATGGCTGGAGAGGGAGAGAAGCTCTAGCTTTGTCCCTCAGGGATGAGACTCTTGGGTCGCAGCAACTTGCTTGGCTGGGCCTCAGCTGGCTTGAGTTGGTGGCCTCTGTGGCTGGAAGCATAGAGAGGAGGAAGCATAGAGAGGTCGGTGGCGGGAGATTACACTGTGGCTCTGTAGTTGAAGATCACCTCCATGGTTTCGCACGGAGGGTCCCAAAGAAGAGAGCTAGTCCATGGTCTTAAGATATGGTCTTAAGGATTCAGAGTTTGAGCTGCTGGTGTGGCAGTTTGCGAGATGCCCAAGGCTAAGGGAAAGACTCGGAGGCAGAAGATCGGTTACAATGTCAACCGAAAGCATCTGAACCGGAATGCTCGTAGGAAGGCAGCCCCACGAATCGAGTGCTCCCACATCCAACATGCCTGGGACCACACCAAATCCGTGCGACAGAACCTGGCGGAGATGGGGTTGGCCATGGACCCCAACAAGGCGGTTCCCCTCTGTAAGAGGAAGGTGAAGGCCATGGAGGTGGACATGGAGGAGAGACCCAAGGATCTTGTACGGAAGCCCTATGTGATAAATGACTTGGAGGCAGAAACCAGCCTCCTGGAGGAGAAAGGAAATACCTTGTCTTGGGACCTCATCGACTATGTTCAGTACATGGTGGAGAATCACGGGGAAGACTATAAAGCCATGGCTCAGGATGAGAAGAATTACTATCAACACACCCCAAAACAGATTCGGAATAAGATCAATGTCTATAAACGCTTTTACTCAATGGAATGGCAAGCCTTCATCGATTCTTTGCAGAGTAAGAAGATGGAGGTAGACTGAGTGGTGCATACCCCCAGAACTAGGTCTACTGGACCAAAGAAACCAAACCCGGCTGTAAGGCACAGGATGTATAGTTTCAAATGATGCTAAGTCTTATGGAATCAGGTTTTACATGTGCACTGTCTCTGTCTCTCCCCTCACCCCCCTTTTTCCTTCTAGAGAAGGAACTGTCTTTTTGTTTAAAAAAAAAAAAAAAAAGAGATGGTCTTAAGATATTTACTGTCATGGCGGAAAATGGATGAAGCAATACCCCATATTCTTGGAGCAGGCCTGAGGTTAAATACCTTTTGCAAGTAGGAGGAGAGTCTGGGAAGGAATGCTTATTTGGCTATGCCCTCTGGCCTTTAGGTATCTCATTAGCTTGGAAATCTGTCTTGAGGCTCTGTGATCTGTAGCCATGCCCTCTATCTGTGCTATGTGACCAATGGCCACAAACCTCTCTGTGGGCGGCTGTAGCTATGTGAAAGGAGCTAGGGGCTCAGGAGAAAGGCCGAACTCCTACCATCCCTGAGGGTCTCCAGGGTTCAAAGCCTGTGCTCGCCCAGGTACCCAGCTACCTCTCACAGCCCACTACCCAACACTTGTCTATGTATGAGGAAGTTATTAGGGTGTCAGATCCCTGGAGCTGGAGTTACAGGCAGTTGTGAGCTGCCCAATGTGGGTGCTGGGAATCAAACTTGTGTTCTATGCATGAACAATATGCGCTCTTAACCATTGAGCTGTCTTTCCAGCCCACCTAGTTTGCCCATCATAAAACCACCTTACAATTTCGTTAAGAGTTTGTCTTTTTGTAATTTTTTTATCCTGTGTAGGCGGCCGAAGAGACAGCGCCGGTTTCCAACATGGCTGGCGCAGCGTCCTGTATAAGCCTACTGCGCATGCGTCAGCCTCAAGCCCCTCCCGAGAGGGCTTATGCTAATGAGGCATGAGCCCTAACCAATCACGGGGCTTATGCTAATGAGGTATTGGCCCTAACCAATCCTGAGAGAACAGGCCGCCTGGCCCGCCCCCTTGGGCCAGTGCATTTCTGCTGCTTGGGGCCCCTTCGATGGATGAAGATTGTGCCTGGAATAAAAGAGCTGTCAGAGAAGAATCCAGGCGTGTCTTACTTGCCAGCCGAGGGGACGCGACAACTGGTGGCCCGTACGGGGAGAGAGATGCTGCGAGAGACACGGTGAGAGACTCAGCGAGAGACGTGGCAAGAAGACGCTGCAGAGACGCGGCGAGAGACGCAGCGGAAAAACGGTGAGAGACAACGAGAGAGACGCGGCAGAGACGGCAAGAGACACAGCGGAGATGTGGCGGAGACAAGAAAGACACGGCAGCTGAAGAAGACCAACGACAAAGAGCCGAGGACAACAGGGAAACTGAGGACAACAACCTCGTGAATTCAGAAACTGAGGTAAAAAGGTATATTTTTTAGTCAAGGTTCCCTGGTTTGGGACGAATCAAGGTTCCCTGGTTTGGGACGAGTCAAGGTTCCCTGGTTTGGGACAAGTCAAGGTTCCCTGGTTTGGGATGAGTTAAGTTCCCTGGTTTGGGACGAGATAAGATTCCCTGGTTTAGGGACAAGTTTAAGGAAAACGGCAATACAAGGTCCGCGGATTTTCTAAACTATGATATCTGTTGTCGACCCGGAGTGGGTTGGCTTGGGTATCGTAATAGTGATTTTTCTGACGTATGGTCTTAGCTTGTACCTAAATTCTCATTGTGAATGTGAATCCGCTGTCCGAAAGGAACAGGAAGTTTTTGAGCAAGTGAAAGAGGCTCGGTCAGAAGGCTCTGAGGCAGGCTCTAGTAAAAGAAACAAGGGACCAAAAAAGATAACCAACATTTACTCTAGTCTAAAAGATATAGATACAGAGAGCTCTTCTAGCTCTGATAGCTTAGAAAAGATAGAAGAAAAAAGGAGCTTAAAAAAGATAGAGGAGGACTAGAAGACATGTTAGCTAAAATAGAGTCCGTGATCCTCTCAAGGAAAAAGAAAGGCAAAATGGCAAAAAAGCTCAAACCACATGCTTGGGAGACGCCCACAGCTCCGCCCTAGGCCCGCCTCCCTATGTGGAGGTTCCTTGGGCCAGTCTGTCCCAGAGACACAATGCTCATTCTGCCCACAGACTTGGAAGGAAGCTCGTATGGCCTTCCAGTTTTTGATCCTGGAGGCAAATATTTTCTAAGCAATCACTCTTTATGACACAGCTCCAAGAGCCTATCTTCAGAACACAGGGAACTAGGGTTAAGAAAAACAGATCTTTAAAAAAAATTTTTTTTTTGTTTTCATTAGTACTGTTCTCCCAAGAAAAGACTATTGATAAAAAATGTTATACCTCCTAAGAAAGAGATAAGAAGTTGAACCTTGAAAATGAGAGAGAGAGGAAGAGTAAAAGAGAAAGAAGTTGCCCACTCTCTGGTGTGTTAACAAAAGAAAAACAAAAAAGCTTATTACAGAGCCCTCCGGAGAAGCAAGAGATGATTGGGGGACGCCCTAATCTCTCTGGCTCTCTCTAGGAGAGATTCTCAGGTCTGCTTTCCATGTTTATTGTCTGTCATTGGTATACCAATTTGTCCATGTGTGTCATTTATCTGTCTTTATTTTGTTGTCTATTTTTGTTCTAAGTAAAAATGATTAAAACGGATGGCCATCCACCACTTAATTTAGCTTAAAACTTGCTTAAAAGGGAATCTCAATTTACACAACAAAAACTGATAATTTACCCTGCTCTGTGGCTGGGAGAAGAGCACTAGCAGAAGCAACCTTAAAAAGAGTTAACTGGCCGGGCGGTGGTGGCGCACGCCTTTAATCCCAGCACTTGGGAGGCAGAGACAGGTGGATTTCTAAGTTCGAGGCCAGCCTGGTCTACAGAGTGAGTTCCAGGACAGCCAGGGCTACACAGAGAAACCCTGTCTCAAAAAAAAAAAAAAAAAAAAAAAAAAAGAGTTAACTGTTTTCATAAGCGGCTCTTAGAAGGAGGCCAACAGTTTCTGCAGTAAGGGTATCTCCCAGTCTAATAAGTGCTTTTCTTTTAAATTACAGTTAAAGAAGTAAGAAAAATTTGTTTAGATGTACATTTTATATAAGTATGCTCTATATGTTCTGGTTATATGTTATTGGGTATGATTGCAAATTTATAATTTTGGTAATAAAAAACTAGATTAAAACTGGTAATTCAAAGTTGGAGTCACTCAAAACCAGATGTATGAAAGAGCTTTAACATTTTGGAGAGTGCTTGTTGCTCCAAAAACATCCAAAGACAATATCTTTTAATATTTGAGACATCAGCTATATTCCTAAATAAATTGTGACATAAGATTCAAAGGTTTCTAGGAGATGCTAATTGGCTAAGATCTTTTTTTTTTTAAAGCTCTCCACAAAAGAATTTAAGCCTCAAGAGAGATACAAACCTTAATTTCTTTTGGCTGATAGAAAAATAATTTTATAGAAAATATAAGAAACTATTATTAATAGATATGTAAATTAATTAGTTGTTGGCTGTTTTATAACAGTCCTGTTTAGATTTATATTTACAGACAATGGCCCAGCCTATACGGCTCAAGCTTTTTCTTTCTTTTGCCAACGGATGGAAGTCTCACTCACTCATGGACTGCCCTACAACCTCAGGGGCAGGGTATTGTAAAACGAGCACATCGCACGCTCAAGGAATGTCTTCAAAAACAAAAAGAGGGAATAGGCCACGGCCTTACCCCCAAGCATAGACTATCCTTAGCACTATTTACTTTAAATTTTCTAAATTTGGATGCTCAGGGTCAGTCTGCTGCTGACAGAAATCATAATCACTTACGCCCTCCACCAGAAAAGGTAAAATGGAAAGATATCATAACTAACGCATGGCGAGGGCCCAATCCCGTGCTCCTAAGAGCACGAGGTTCTGTTTGTGTTTTCCCACAGGATCAAGAAAACCCTGTCTGGATCCCTGAGAGACTGACTCAAAAGATCTCCAGTCCGGCGATCCCAGACAAAAGGAGGGATGATGAAACTGCAGATCCTCACATCCAAGAACTGATTTTTTTGCTTCTGAAGCTTGTACTTTGTAACATTGTTAAAGACTCTGAGAACTTAAAAAAAAAAAGAAAGAAACTGCAGATCCTGATGTTGATCTTGCTGCTGCAATGGACACTGGTTTTTCAATCAGAGCCACCTCCTGATTGAAAAGGTCGAAGGAAGGTGAAGACCTATCCAGAAAGCTCCTGTTGCAGATCGCCACCCTGAATGGCACTCACCTAGATCCTGTCACTCTGGAAGGACTTACCACTTGGGTCAAGGATGCCCTCAACTTTTTTAAAGAATGGGCTGGAGTATTTGTATGTTGAGCCGTTGTTCTCTTAGGATGTGGCTTCTGCCTTTGGTTTCTATGTTGCTTATGCCATGACCATGCAAGACATAAGGCTGTAGTTTATCAGGCGCTGACTGCCATGGAGGAAGGTGCTTCCCCAAGTATTTGGCTGGCCTCCCTTAGGGAGACCTAGTGGGAACCTTCTGGATCCGATATTGGCCGTCCAGGTATTTTCCCTAGATCCTGACCATCTTGACCATTGCCAATGGTGTACATTCATAAGGCTCCTATGGCACCATTTTAATTTTTCAGAAGCGGGGAGTACGAGGAGTGCCTCGACTAGAGATGTTCTCAATCCTGAGATAGATTCTCTGAAAGTATGTCTGAGTGCATAGAGGTTTTGTGCCAAATACCTCTCCCTGAAAAAAGGCACAAAGGCGGGTATGGGGTGGCGGCCCCCATTACAATGCCTTCATTACTTGCACAAGGGCTCAGACCTCTGCTTTCCACCGCTGACTTTTGCCACAGTAGTGGCTCCTTCAAGAAGTGCCTTCTAAAGCCTTTTGATAATCACCTGGTGAATGAGTTCAAAGCATGCTTGGGTGTGGGAGGCCTAGGACGAATCTGAAAGGTCCAGAAGTAACCTATTTCAAATTTATAAAATAAATAAGGGGGAGATGTAGGCGGCCGAAGAGACAGCGCCGGTTTCCAACATGGCTGGCGCAGAGTCCTGTATAAACCTACTGCGCATGCGCCAGCCTCAAGCCCCTCCCGAGAGGGCTTATGCTAATGAGGCATGAGCCCTAACCAATCACGGGGCTTATACTAATGAGGTATTGGCCCTAACCAATCCTGAGAGAACAGGCCGCCTGGCCCGCCCCCTTGGAAGGGTATATAAGCAGTGCATTTCTGCTGCTTGGGGCCCCTCCGATGGATGAAGATTGTGCCTGGAATAAAAGAGCTGTCAGAGAAGAATCCAGGCGTGTCGTGTCTTACTTGCCAGCCGAGGGGACGCGACAATCCTGTTACAAACTATTTTATCTAAAGAAACATGTAGAGCTTAACTATTAAATAATTATAATAAAGATACTTTATTTATTGCCAGCAAAAAAAGAAGAAAGAAAGAAAGAAAGAAAGAAAGAAAAGAAAGAAAGAAAGAAAGAAAGAAAGAAAGAAAGAAAGCTAGGATCTTGTAGTCTGGGCTCTCATATGGAAAAACCACAACAAGTGCAAGGTGTTTATTATATAGAGTCAACAAAGAATGGGGTTATTGTACACCGCTGAACAAAGAGACAGAGTTATTGCATACAAATAAACAAAGATGCAGGGTTTGTAGTATATAGCTAGACTAAGGAGACAGGATTAGCTAATGTCAGCATGAGCAGTCTCTTTCTGTAGGCAATAAATGCCTAGGGGTAGGGGTAGGGAACTACTGTGGACATTTTCTGCACACAGTATTAATATCCACACATGGCCCAGAGGAAGGAGTTGTCATCTCCCTCTGTATCTTTGGCTAGGGACCTTGATGTGGCAATGCCCACATCAACTACACACATTCACTCAGTACCTCACATACTCAGGACTTCCTACAGCAGCCTCCAGGAAGTGTTTTAAGAAAATAAGTAAACCATATACACTTTAAAAGATTTATTTATTTTATTTTTAATTATATGTATGTGTCTGTGTGTGAGTATATGCATGCAGGTGCCCTAGGATGTCAGAGGAGAGTTTCAGATCCCCTGAAGCTGGAATTACAGGCAGTTGTGAGGCACCAGACATGGATGCTGGGACTTAAACTCAGGTCCTTTGCAAGAGTGGCAAGCATTCTTAATTAGAGCTATCTCTCCAGGCCTCTAGTAAACTATGTACTTTAACTTAATCTTTAAATTTTGCTTTACTTATAACCCTTGTTGTAAATCATATCCTTTAAGTAATATAACTTAGAAAACCACAGAATCATATGAAGAGCCATTGTGAAGACACAAAAGCATTGCTCACTCTTGAGAACTTGGTATCTGCACTTGGATATGCACCTATCTTTCTCCTGCTTGTCTCTATCTCAAAATGCTCAAGCTTAAATCTGAAAAAGATGCTCTCTCTCTCTCTCTCTCTCTCTCTCTCTCTCTCTCTCTCTCCTTCATTTCCTTTGCTTCACTCTGAGAGCAAGATAATGGACCACAGTGGAACCATCCTTGTGGCAACTGTACAGCACAAGGACTTGTTAAAGGCAGACCAGACTGGGGGATCAATTGCAATTCTATGGATTCATCTGCAAACTATTTTCTCTTCCCTCTTTATTACTCTTTTTGTTCTTTCATAAAAATTCCTCTATCATTTATTACATCCTGATCAGTTTCCCTTCCCCCTACACTCCCCTTTCTCTGTCACTCTTGATTCAACTAACACTCCTCCCCTCAACCCAACATCACCTCCCTATCCCTAGCTCCCTCCACACTGGGCCAGGTAACCCAGACTGGCCAAAAACTTGAAATCCCTCTACCTCTGTAGTGCTAGAGTACAGGGGTACATCATCACACTCAACGCCCTCCCCACCCCTGCCTCCTTTTCCCTCACTCCCTGCTTTTCATTCTTTAATCTTTTTATTATTATTATTATTTCTGAGGTAGGGTCTCATGGATCCCAGACTAACCGCAAACTCACTGTGTAGCTGAGGATGACTTTAAATTTCTGACCCTCTTGCCACCTCCAAGAACTAGGATTACAGGGGTACAGCAGCATGCCTTGCCTTCCAACTCATCTTCCCATGCAAGCCATTTCTTAGCTAGATCAGAAGCTATCCTGATTTATAAATTATCTGAGCAGTTATGTGAGAACATTATTCTATTCACTAGCAAGGCAGTTATGTGAGATATTCTATTCACTAGCAAATAAGCTAAAAATTAACCTGAGTTCCATCAGGTGAGGTGGGGTCTGGGAGGCTGCCCTAAGCCATCCTCCAAAACAATGTGAGGTTTTAATGATATAATTTCCTTCTTCTCTTCTGTCCCATCCCCCAACCAGCCAGGCTCAGCTGTGAGCTTCACCACACTGCTGGTTTCCTTGGTAACCACCTTGGATTCCCACTCCAGTGTCTCTTGTTCTTCCTATTCCACCCTCTCTCTGTGGAACTCAAGAGGAGCTCTCCTGCTTCCAGAAGGGGACAACTTTGGACACAGCCCTAGCCCCATTGAGGATTGTTTAGAGAGCAGTGTCTGAGCACCCCATGCCAGGCACAGCTATCCGTGTTCCCTGCTCTTCCTAAATTCGCATAAAGGTCTTTCAAATCGTATTGAATTTCAAATAAAATATTCATAAGATGAAATGTGTTCCCTGATCAGAACTGAACAGGCTGGGTAGGTATGGACTTTGAAGCCAGCCTGGCTTGAAATCTTGGTTCTGGTATTTATTTGCTATGGATCTTGCAAATTAATCTCTTGGAGCTTGATTCCTGTCTTTAAAGTAAGAATAGAGTAAAACATATATTGAGCTTTTCTGAAGACAGGTGTGTGTGTGTGTGTGTGTGTGTGTGTGTGTGTGCTTCAAACACTAGCTGGCACACGGCAAATATTACATAAATGTTACCGATGAATATTATTGTTACCACCCATCTGTTCGCTCACCTCTGGGCATTTTGGTTAAACCAGCCATTGACCTGGAATTCTGTGATGACAAACTCTTAGGAGCCACAGAAGAGTGTATCTTTGAGGCTTTTGATAGTTTTATTTTTGATATTATAATATAATAGCATCAGTTTCCTCTTCCCCTTTATGTCTCAAAACCCTCCCATGAACGACCACCCTTCCTCTCTTTCAAATTCATGGCCTTTTTTTTTTATTGTTGTCATATGTGTGTGTGTGTGTGTGTGTATTCCTAAATACATAAGTACCACTTATCTCCACTTATCTGTCTGTATAATGTCACTCGTGTGCGTGTTTTCAGGGCTGACCAATTGGTATTGGATACCCAGTTGGTTTCTCCCACACTTATTCCTTAGTTGCAAGTTCTTTGTCTAGAGCTGAGGTCTCCTGGGCTTTCCCTCAAGTTCCTGTTAAGTCCTGTGCCCAGGGGAAAAGTTCAGCTTCTGGACTCTGCCTTTACTGTGCTCTTGATCTAGCTGACCATCTGTCAGGGACCCTGGCTAGAGAGGCCACCCACCCCTATACCCATAAATTTGGGTATGGAAATTCAAGATGGCACTCAAGACCCAAGGCCAAAGGCCTTTACAATTACAAACCTCATACAAGACCAAGGCTTTGACGTTCCAGTTTGTGGTGACTCAAGGCAAATGAAGCTGTTTCATTGGATGTGTTCAGCCCTGGTAGAAAGCTGAGCAGCCACCACCACTGAGAAGCCTGGCGACTGGTCTGAGTGCCTTTCAAACACAGACAGGATATTTTTTGACCCAGTGGGGAAAAATAAGGCATAAGGAGATGAAATAAACTACACATGGTCGTGCAGCTAGTAAGTGGCAGAGCCACAGTTCAGCCTGATTCACAATCCAGGGGCTTACTGTGAATCACACTGCCTCACATGGACGGCAGGGCTCTGCTGTCTGTGACTTAGGCAGCTGACTTCCTGCCTGGATGAAGAAATATGAGCTCAGATGTAATAGGATGCAGAGCTTGTGCCACAACACCATGCACAGGGTCCCCAAGGCTAATACCATGCTCTGCTGGGATTGTAGAAAATTTGTTTTAATTAGTTGAGTCATTTTCCAGCAGTTCAGAGAGTTCAAATGAGGCAAGATAGAAAGACAGGGAAGATTGAGAAGACATTGGGAGGGAAAATGAGTCCCTAACCACTGGTGAGAAAAAAGGAATCTTACATGCAGAAGTACAAATATGTTTTTGGTAAAAACATATGCCTTGCGCAAGCTAGTTGGTTGTAACTAGGGCACAGTGAAACCACGGAACTCAGAGAGACAAAGAGAGAGAGAGAGAGAGGAGAGAGAGAGAGAGAGAGAGAGAGAGAGAGAGAGAGAGAGAGAGAGAGAAAAGAAAAGTTTTATTTGGGAAAAGTTCAAAATTGCCATGGCTACCTCTTAGGGGAGGGTGCAGAGAATAACCAAAGGCTTTTTGGGGGAATCCGAAGCTGCTATAGCTACCTCTCAGAGACAGCAAGCTTAGCAAAAGGGCGGAGAAAGCCTTGCCAGTCATAAAGGGGGAGTAGCTGCAGGGAGGGAGGTTTACAGTAGTGGGGGAATGAGAACCAGAAAGCTAGTGTGGAGTGTTGGTGTGTGTTACAGGTATTGCTATAATCAGATGCCCCATTTGCAGAGGTTGCCAGAGGCAGGGTTAGTGGCTCCTCCTGACAACAGACACAGGTTTTTGAGGAATGCAAATATGAGCTTTTGTCTGTTCAACAAGCCTTCTGTTTACCCTGTCAGAGTACAGCCTGCGCTGAGCCCAGATAATGTTTTGAGACATTATCAGTGCTACTTTGGAACGCTTGGGACCGAACAGTGGTATAAAGCCAGCCTGGGCTGCATGGACTTTGTGTCAAACCAAACACAATAACAACAGCAAACCACTTAGAACAGCACCTGAGGTTTAAATATATATATGTAACAATAGGTGTTCTTAGCACCCTGCTGGGGCTCACCCAGCTCCTGAGATAGAAGCAGTCTTGGTCCAACTGCCAAAAAATGCCTGATCCACTCAGTCCCTCGGCCCTAGCATACTTCCAAAGGGTTTGAATCCCAGGAAGGCCGAGAAGCAATATTATGAGCAGGGAGAAGGACCACACTGCACCCGATATCCCTGTGACTGGGTCTCCCTGTCCCTGGGTCTTCTTGTAACTTGAGTGCTCCTTCCCTTGGGAAATTTGGGGCCAAGGGAAGAAAGCCTCATGACCCAAGAGTGTGAAAGGCAGAGATGGGACTCCTCATTTCACGAATCTCGGATCTTGCCTAGGCCGACTTTCATGGCAGCCTGGGACTGGCATCTGAGTTAGGGAGCTTTCGGAAGCTCAGCTAGGAGGCTATTGTGTGGACCTTGGGAGGCTGTGAAGCAGCAGGCTAGGAGAGAGAAGGAAATGGCCCTTGTTCCTGATAAAGGGGCCCTCCTTCCTGTGAGGGTCTGGGCACAAAGGTGTCTCTCTCCCAGCCTCCTGTCTCCCCAAACCACAGCTCAGAGGTGTGAAAGAATGAAAAACACACAGGGGGAGGGGAGGCGGAGAAGAGCCAGGTGCACAGTTCACACCTTGACCACTGTTGAGGCCCCAGGCAGCTTCACTCTGACTAACTTCCTCCTCAGCCCTCTCTGCTGCAGAACAGGGAGGACCCAGAGACCAGAACACAGGCTGTGAGCTTTTGGCTAGGTAATTGCCTCCGACCTAGTCTTGGGGTGGAAAAGGACCAAGTTAGAAGGCCAGGTGAGGGCTTGGCTCACCTCTGTGACACAGGAACCTTCCAAGGTATCTCAGCTGCAAATAGCTAAAGCCCGGCACTGCAATTTTGAGGCTTGGGAGTTAGGTTGGCACCAGAAGAGGAGCGAGCTACTAACTGGGCACCCATCTTTGCCATGTGCTTTCCACACATACGGTACACAGTCCACAGAGCAGTCCCATCAAATACATGCTATCCTTTAGACCCACTCTTCAGATAAGGAAAATGAAGCCGAGAAATGAAATGCTTTCCCAGGGTCAATAGCTGGGCAGCCAGGGAATTTGGCTAAAACTGGCAGAGTTCCCTCTACCAATCGAGGCCAGAGACCAACCGCTTTTATGGAGGACTAGCCCACTGGCCCTGGCTGTGGCTACATGTACCATAAGCTACTTACATGTACCATAAACTACTATTCTCTATAATGGGTTCTCTTGGCATGGAAAGTTCTAGGTAGCTGTGGTTCTGGGGTCTGTATTTATTCACTTCCGATCTTCAGCTGCACCTGTGCTAAGTAAGCCCTTGGCCCCCATGCTAAATGCCTAGGCCTGTGGTGATCTGGGTTAATCTTAGAGCAACTCTGCTGAGGGAACTGCCTCATTAGGGTTCTGATCTGTCCAAGGCCTCAGAGGTTCGGCTGGGTGGAACTAGGCCTGGAGTCCTGACAAAGTCAGTGCTCTGCCAACTGCAAGACAGCTAGCTGTTCAAGTCACTCAAGAACACCAAGAGACCCACTTGGTCTATCAGGGCCTAATCCTGACATCTGGCTGCCAGGCCTCAGAAAGGAAGGCTTCTCTACACCTGACCTTTAGTCCGGCATCCCTCCCTGCAACATGGAAAGGTGAAGATCAATGAGGACAAATGAGACTAAGGCCCAGGAAGGAGACTAGGGGTCCCTAGACCTTTACACTTCATATAGAACAGTAGTATTTTGGCAGCCACTGGAAGACACACACTGGATTGCCGTCTTCTGCCAATACGAGGCATCTCTAAAGTGACCATGTTTTTACTACCACTTCTTTTATAAAGCAAAAGTCCCCTTTAATGCCAAAAAATGGGACAAGGAACACAATGGCGGACTACATCCTTGAAAATGAACAAATGTATATATATAGTCTTTGTAGTTATTTTTCTCATTTGCATAAGTCACAGACAGGCATTGGGAAACTGTGGTCCTTGTGGGCACTAAAGAGATTTTTCTTGTGCTTTCCAGGCTTCTGTCTTCTCTGCCCCTACAGGCAGTCCGGTGCCAAGTCTTATACATCCTGACTGGCCTGGCCTCAAGAATCTTCTTAGTCCCCTGCATGTACACAGTTCCTGATCTTCTCCAAGACCTTAGGTCCTTTTGACATGAGCCCTGAAGGTGGTAGGTTATTTCAGAGAAGTGTCCCACCTGTCCACAGGAAGAGAAAGGCATTAAGTTTTGGCAGGTACATGCCGTGTCAATAAGCTTGGACTGAATTGGTGGAGGAGTTTGTTTGAAACCTGAGTGTCAGCCCAATGTGGTGGCTCATACCTGTAATCTCAGTACTCGGGAGGCTACGGCAAGACAATCATGACTTCAAAGCTAGCCCAGGCTATATAGAAAGTTCTTGTCTCAAAAAGAAAATCACATTTAAGATAAACATGATAGCCCACACCTTTAATCCCAGCACTGAGGAGGCCGAGGCAGGCACATCCCTGAGCTTGAGGCCAGCCCGTTGAGTTCTAGTCCTGACTTCCACTACATGGCACTGGTGCATGCATACTATTGCTTTGTTATACAATTTCTACAGTGTGCATAGGTAGTACCAAAGTACATACAATATTCTGTTACTTGCCTCTTCTAGCACATGGGCATGGAGCTCCTCTGCATTCAGCCTCGTGAAACAGATGTGGCTCTCCACTTGTGTTTAGCTGGATGAATACATCAGTTTGTCCATTTAAAAGATAGTGGACTATCCCACCCTCCTGCCAAATGCTGTTCGCGATGGGAGCGCTCCTATCATCCCAGCTCTCAGGAGGCTGAGCCAGGAAGGTCACTGAGAGTTCAAAGCCAGGTTGGGCTACAGAATGAGACTATCTCAAAAAGAACCAAAACACAATTTTAAGAGTGCTAACGTCCTTTTTTCAGACCACCCACTTTGAGATGGGTCTGTAAAAGCAGACACTATCCTAGGACAGAACAGCACATGGTCTAGGTTGGTGAGCAGTGAGCAAGTAGTGTGATTCAGAAGCAGTACTTGCACCTGGCAGCGGGGCTGCCCTCTACTTCTCCATTGTGTGGCTTCAGACCTTTCCTCAAAGAACCTTCCCCAGCCAGCCACCCCAGAGCCTTCCCTAGGACCCAGGCTTTTTTGTTCTCTCACCAGATGGAACTCCAGTATTCCTGGTAGCCGGTTGTCCTATCCACTACTTGACTGTACCATACAAGCCCAGCTGCCAATCACGAAGTTATCAAGTATTTCCCAATTCCTGAGTGTGTTCCTGAACGGCTTCATCTGATATGGACATTATATGGACATTAGATGCCTTTGGGCTCATTATAATCCCATCATGATTTTATATAGACATACCCATCAATGCCAGGATTCAACCATTCCCAAATTAGAAAAGAGGTGGGCATGCTGCTTTTGGAAACGTCCTCCCTTCCCATGCAGTTATGATAGCAATAGCCATACCACAGCCCACTCTAACGCAGTCCTAATGAGACTCCAATCCCAGACTTGCTGGGGGAAGGTCCCTTCAGGTGGGCTTTCCTCCTGCAGTCACTGTCATCAGATCACACTTCCTGCCTGCTCCTAGACTTGTTTAATTATTTATGAATGGTATTGAGTAGGACAAGAACTACAGACTTGGTAACAGTCCCAAGTTCCTGGCTAACCCCTTCCAAGTGTATTCATCTGGCCACAGGAGTGCCAGAAAAGGCAGAAAAGTCCTCTGTGGGTGTAGATTACCCTTTGGAAGAGGCTGTGCTGAGCCGTGAAATCTTCACTTCCTCTGCTCACTGCAAGTTCCCAACCACAAGTGCCAAAGGCAGAGAAGCAGGCAGCACGAGACCTGACCCCAGCAGCCACAGCCAGAGCCAGCCAAGCCATGTACCTTGAGGTAAGTTCTGCTGCCCAGCTCAGCTACATTACAGTGGCCAAGTGGCCGAGCTCTGATACCCGGGACGAGTGTGGGCTGGCCCACAGCCAAGAGGCACCAGAAGGCTGAGTAAGCAGCTTGGAATGCAGAGGTTCTGATAAGAGCATTGGTGGAGTGGGAAACCCAGACTGGCCACTAACCACAGGCATGTCTCCTGCCTCTGTGGCTTGGATGCTTCATCTGAAAATGTCAAGCTGCAGAAACCGAACTTTGGTGATCTCTAGCTCTCAGATAGTTTGGGATAAGGTGTAGAGGTGATAGAAGATCCCTGCTATCCAGATGAAGTGGAATGACCCCATTGTCCTAGCTTACTTGGGAGGCAGAGGCAGAAAGCTCATTTGAGCCCAGGAGTTTGAAATCAGCCTGGCCATCTTGGGAAGACCAATTAAGGCTTGGGTGGGAAGCTCAGTGGGTACCTGAGTGGTTGCACAAGTCTCTGGGTAGGGGAAGGGAGGCATGTATGGTGTGTGTAGGGGTGCACAGTGGTTTATAGAAAATCCTTATTTAAGATCAGGAAGTCAGGGTTACCAGATAAGGGCTGAGGAGGGAATGGAGGGCCAGGGACTAGAAGATGGAGTAAAGAAGCACTTGGGGTGGCCAGTGGTTGATCCAGGGGTAATCATAGCATTGAGGCCGGCAAGCCACCAAGAGTGGAGACGGAGGGAAAGAGTTGAAGGCTCCAGATCCTGGAAGGAAGTTCCTCCTCCTCCAGAGGACCTCTGCCCTGGCTGATAATCCAAAAGGGTCTGGGGGTGGTGGTCGGGGGTTGCTAGCCTTTAAAAAGGGGAGTCACTTTCCCTGTCTGAGTAGATGGAGTTAAGGAGGGGTGGGCCTGGGAGAAAGAGTGACAGCTCAAGGTCTGGCCCAGAATGAGCTATTGCTAAGGGAAACACTCACCAAAATAAATGACAAGGCACAAAGGGGCCAGCCAGTTGCCAAGCCTTTACAGAGAATGGCCTCCCTTCCCTCTTTCCCCCTTCCCCGGGCAGGTTAGTGAACGTCAAGTGCTAGATGCCTCGGACTTTGCCTTTCTTCTGGAAAACAGCACCTCTCCCTACGATTATGGGGAAAATGAGAGCGACTTCTCTGAGTCCCGCCCTGCCCACAGGACTTCAGCCTGAACTTTGACAGAACCTTCCTGCCAGCCCTCTACAGCCTCCTCTTTTTGCTGGGGCTGCTAGGCAATGGGGCGGTGGCTGCTGTCCTAATGAGCCAGCGCACTGCCCTGAGCAGCACAGACACCTTCCTGCTCCACCTGGCTGTGGCCGATGTCCTGCTGGTATTAACCCTCCCACTGTGGGCTGTGGATGCTGCTGTCCAGTGGGTTTTTGGCTCTGGCCTCTGCAAAGTGGCAGGTGCCCTGTTCAACATCAACTTCTATGCAGGGGCCTTCCTGCTGGCCTGTATAAGCTTTGACCGCTATTTGAGCATAGTGCATGCCACCCAGATCTACCGCAGGGACCCATGGGTCCGTGTAGCCCTCACCTGCATAGTTGTATGGGGTCTCTGTCTGCTCTTTGCCCTCCCAGATTTCATCTTCCTGTCAGCCAGCTATGATCAGCGCCTCAATGCCACCCATTGCCAGTACAACTTCCCACAGGTGGGTCGCACTGCTCTGCGTGTACTGCAGCTAGTGGCTGGTTTCCTGTTGCCTCTTCTAGTCATGGCCTACTGCTATGCCCATATCCTGGCTGTGCTGCTGGTCTCCAGAGGCCAGAGGCGCTTTCGAGCTATGAGGCTAGTGGTGGTGGTGGTGGTGGCCTTTGCTGTGTGCTGGACCCCCTATCACCTGGTGGTGCTGGTGGATATCCTAATGGACCTGGGAGTTTTGGCCCGCAACTGTGGTCGAGAAAGCCGTGTGGATGTGGCCAAGTCAGTCACCTCAGGCATGGGCTACATGCACTGCTGCCTCAATCCATGCTCTATGCCTTTGTGGGAGTGAAGTTCAGAGAACAAATGTGGATGTTGCTCATGCGTCTGGGCCGCTCTGACCAGAGAGGGCCCCAGCGGCAGCCTTCATCTTCACGGAGAGAATCATCCTGGTCGGAGACAACTGAGGCCTCCTACTTGGGCTTGTAACTCTGGAATGGAACTGTAGCCTGCGCAACCCAAGTCCTGACACACTCTGAGTTCTTCTCCTCCTTGTAGTTGGGCTAGCTCAAACTTGCCCATAACTTTGCTGCCAGGACTTATTGGCAGCTCAGCATATCCAGGTCTCCTGAGAACCACTCTCAGCTCCAAGGACAGTACCATTACTGCGCCTTACTTATCATTACCATGCCCTATCTTGCTGTTTTAGAACCAGCTGCCTGGAGCCCCACCACCCTTCTAAATTAGCGAGTAGAACTCAGCCACCCTGTGTGAGAAAAGGAAGAGGCAAATAGCATAGAGGGCCAGGCCTTGCTCAGCACTGAATGTGCCTATCGTCTCCAGTACCTCTATATTTGCCCAATTTTATGTCTAGAAACCCCGCTTAAACTTTCAATAAACAAGGTAATGAGGACCAGGGTGTGTTCACAGTCATTCTTTGGACCAGGTCTGGCTGGGCTCTGGCGTGTATTTCCTGCCTCATCCTGTCTGGCTTAGAGTCTGTCTCTCTGCCCTCCTGGGTTCTACTGTGCCCTCTGCTGCACCCCCTGTTGCCTAGTGGAACTGCTAGACACGGTCACCGATTTGGGTGGTGGCAGTGAATAGTTAAGCAGCTGGTTGTCTAGGTATACTTTGGGGCCACTACACATTAATAAGCCATGATTTCTGGATCCCAGCAGCTCAGGCCAGCAGGAAAGGTGTGGAAAAAATGAACAAATACCAAGTAATCTATACTACAGAGAAAGAGGGCAGCACACGCTGAGTCCTGGGGCTCAGAAAGATGGTAAAATTTATCTGAGATGGCTTTCTGAACACTTAAGGGGAAAGTAGCATCTCCAGGGCTGAGAAGGAAGTGCTCTTGATTTCTAAGCAGAAGAGAGAGCAATAGCAGAGGTGGAGGCTGAAGACAGCAATGCTTTGGGGAGATTATAAGTGATCTCAGCTAGGCCAGAGGTGGTGGACATATCGGTATTTGGGAGGCAGAGGCAGGCTGATCTCTGTGAGTTCAAAGCCAGTCTGTTCTACATACTGAGTTTCAGATCTGCTGGGGCTACACAGTGAGAAGTGAGAAGCCCTGTCTCCAAAAAAAAAAAATAGTCTCAGCTGGCTGGAGTTAAGGTTTGCGTAGGAGGATGGGCTGGTGATGAGGCTGTGGTCTGAGATACAGCAATGGGATCACAGGCCAGTCAGAGAAAGTTGAATTGGTTATTTGGGTAGTATTCGGGAAAATGGGCTTGAAAAAAAAAGGTGGTGCTGGGGTTCTGGTTCAGTTGGTAAGAATGCTTGCTGAGTAAACATGAAGATCCAAGTTCAGACCACTAGTAAAAGCTGGGTGTGGCCCTGTCTGCCTATAAGTCCAACACTGTGGGGTGGGTTGGCTGGCTGCCAGCCTGAGGATGGGGAGGAGGTGAGTTCCAGGTTCCTGTCTCAAAGAAATAAGGTAGAAAGTAATAGACAACACCCAATATGCTCCTATGGCCTTCACATACATGCGTGCACACACACACCCCACACCCCATACCAGCAACAGGGCCTGATGATTTATTTGCTAGCAGTTCTTAGCATGTAAGCCACCAAAAGACAGCAAGGAGCATTTTCCACACCTAAAGCTGAGTGGAAATAACCAGTGCTTTCCAAAAGAGTAGGTGACAGGGCTACCTCGCTGCACTGTCAGTTCCTCCCAGTGAAGTCACAGACAGACCATGACTCACCCTGGCAGGCTGGACTTTGTTTGAGGCTGCAAATATGCTGGAGCTTAGGAAAGAAGAAACGGAAACAGTGAGCTGGGGAAGTTTGCCCTACCCTATACATACCTGCAGCCTCATCTAGTCTCAGTGTTCCAAAGACTAGACTATCCTTCTACAAAATGAGAAGCAAGAGGAAAATATCAAAAGGCTATATCCTGCTTATAAAAAGTATCAGTAGTAAAGATAAAGATAAGCATTATTTGTAGCAGGCCCAAAACTGGGCCCCTCAAGACATCTCTGCTCTAACTCCCAGAGCTTGTGACCAGGTAAAGGGGACTAGCCAAGCATGGTGGTACATGCCTATAACCTGAGTACTTGGAAGGATAAGGCAAGAAGATCAATAATTTGAGGCTAGCCTAGGTGACACCATGGATTTTAGACTAGCCTGGGGCTAAATAAGGAAAGTCCTGTCTCAAGCAAGCAGAAGGGTCGAGGTGGTACACAAACTTTAATCTCAGCTCTTGGGAGGCAGAAGCAGGAACATCTCTGTAAGTCTGAAGCCAACCTCATCTACCTAGCAATTTCCAGACCAGCCGTGGATACACAATGAAACCCTGTCTCAAAAAAAGCAAACAACAACAACAAAACAAGCCAACAAAGATGGCAAAAGGGAACTGAGGTTGCTAATCTGTGAACTAACCAGTTTTAAAATAAGATTGTGGCAGGTCATAGTGGTGCATGTCTATAGTCCCCAGTATTTGGAAGGCAGACAAGAGGACCAGGACAGCCAAGGACAGGAGGCCTGCCTTGGCTACCTAAAGAGTTCAAAGTCAGAGACAAGCCACGTGGCTCAGCAGATAAGAGTATTTGTCACCAAGCCTGACTGGGACCCACAGAGTAGAAAAGACCTGTCTCCCAAAAGTTGCCCTCTGACCTCTACATATGGGCTATGACATAATTATACCCCTCCCCAAAATAAATGTAATATTTTAAAAAAATACATCAAATTGTAATCAAATTGTAATTTTTACTTATTCACACAGGGGTTATAAACACAAAAAGGCAGGACATGGGGAAGGGAATGACACCAGAGCATAGGTGTTCAGGGGGAGTACAGATACCATTCAGAATAGGGTATCGGCTGGGTGAAGGTTCAGGGGACAGGTCACTATGACTCTGCCTATGATTCACTTGTCCTTATCTAAGTTGGTATTGTCTGCCGAGGCTACCTATTTACAAGATCTATGACTACTCAGGCTGGTAAATTTCCACAGAAGCTGCCTGTTTACAATAGCTTATAGCCATCTGTTTCAGTGTTTTTCCACAGAGACCCAAGACCATTACGATTCAATTTGATTTAAATAAATAAATATCAAGCTCAGCTTGGGATATATGAGACCTATCAAAATAGTAATAAATAATTAAAATGATAATACTGGCCTGAAGAGATGCT
The DNA here is from genome assembly GCA_021653895.1 of Mastomys natalensis. Lineage (NCBI taxonomy): Eukaryota > Metazoa > Chordata > Mammalia > Rodentia > Muridae > Mastomys > Mastomys natalensis. The sequence continues at coordinate 48,611 of JAJTUV010002978.1, forward strand.
CAATTTGTAAAGTACTTAATCATGTAAGCACAGTGACCTGAATTTGGTCCTAGCAAGCATATAAAAAGCCAAGCATGGTAGTGTGCACTTGTAACGCCAGTCCTGGGAGGTAGCAACAGGAAGAGCACGGTAACATGGTTAACCACCCTAGCCTAGTCGGGAAGCCCTACGGCCACGTGAGAAACTCTGTCTCAAAAAAAAAAAAAAAATGTGGACAGCTCCTGGAATGAAATCCAAGGTTTGCCACTGGCTTCCAGATACATATGCATACATGTGGCCTGCCAAATACACACACACACACACACACACACACACACACACACACAAACACACCATGCATGCACACTGTGGCAGTAGCAGAAGAGGAGGAAAGGAGGAAGAAGAGGAGGAGGAGGAAGAAGGAAACAGCTGCCACCACCACCACCACTACCTCCAAAAGAACCTAGTGTCATTACAGGAATCTATAAAAGTGAAGGAAAGGGAAAACAGATGTTTTGTATTTGAAGAAGCCATGAGACAGGGGCTGTGGGAGGCCTGTGGGAGGCCTCCAGGAACTGGAAAAGACAGAGAAATTCATTCTCCAGAGAGGAAGGTCCTCTCGATACTTTGATTGTTATGTAGGTGACTCATCCTAGACTCACGACCTCCAGAACTCTAAGATAATACATTCGCATAGCTCTACACCACTAAATTAGTGATCATTTTCTCTGGTTTCCACAGGAATATACAAATACAATCTCGGGTCCAATCCACACCCTCAATAGCTCCCAGAGATCGGGAGTCTCCTGGAACACTTGAATAAGAGAACTGTAAACGGAGGTGAAACTATCTATTTTCTGAGTAATTATATGACTTAGCTCCACTCAAAACCATGACAACCTGGAATTCATGAAGCACGTTGGCTCTTCAAACATGGCTAGTGATAGGCTGACAGCAGCCTATGTCGTGGGGTAGTGCCTTTACAACTTACTCTTTTATGACAATATTTTCATGTTCTCAACACTCCCCCTCCCAAGAAAATATCATTTTCTTCTGCTTCATTTTGCATTTTCTTTCTTTTTTTTTTTTTTTGGTTTTTCGAGACAGGGTTTCTCTGTATAGCTTTGGCTGTCCTGGAACTCACTCTGTAGACCAGGCTGGTCTCAAACTCAGAAATCTGCCTGTCTCTGCCTCCCAAGTGCTGGGATTAAAGGCGTGCGCCACCACCGCCTGGCTTTTGCATTTTCAACTACATAGTCAAAGTTAAGACCCAAGGTGACTCCATATGGTTTCAAGTGTTGTCAAGGGTTATATGGTTAGCAAAAGATCTCTTTGTTAAAAACAGTCACCATTAATAACAAATCAGAAAACACATTTAAACTCCAATGTTTAAACCTTTACATAAATGGAGATTCCTAAAACTTCTTGTCAGTAAAGGATTCAGTTCATATAAATATACTCCAGGATAATTTTAAGGATTTTCCTTAAAGATTTTGCTGAGTGTTTTCTTCACATCCCCATGACTGATTCCTGTTGTCCCATTAAACACTGCTCTATAATTCCCCTGCATATATTTGGTCAATGGTCTCCAATGGGGCACAATGGAGGTTCCATCCTTCTAAAATAATGGCAGCAAGATCAGAAGCCCTTTGCATCTGGCACAGATGAAGCACTCAGTGTTCGACGATCTGCTATACTGGCCAACCCTGCTGAGGAAGGAGATTCAATACCTAAATAAATAAATAAATACGGTCTGGGCCCAGGCAGCAGATCCCTGGAGGCAGCTCTGCACTGAACCTCACAAAACCCGGCAGAAGTGGGGCACCCAGCAGCTCTGACCCAGGCAGTATCTCTGGTAAGGAGACAGCAACACTCACCCCAAACAGGGAGTAACTGGGACCCACCGAGACCCACTGAGACCCAGGGATTTACTCCTGGCCCGGAGCACCGGCTCCTTCCCGTCTGGGTCGGAGCTCCCAGCAGATCCCAGGCGGTAGCTCTACACCAAATCCCCCGGAACCCAGGGGAAGCAGGGCTCCTAGGAGCTCTAACCCAAGTAGCTTCCTACGCAAGGAGGCAGCAACACTTGCCCCAAACCGGGAGTAACTGGGACCCACCGGGACCCAGGTACTCACTCCTGGCCCCAGCACTGGTTCCTTCCGGTTTGGACCTGAGCGCGCAGCAGATCTCGGGCAGCAATATTGCAAACAATCTCACAGAACCCAGAGGAAGCGTAGCTCCAAGGAAACTCCAACTCAAGCAGCTCCTTAAGCAAGGAGGCAGCAACACTTGCCCCAAATAGGGAGTAACCGGGACCCACTGGGACCCAAGTACAAACTCCGGGCCCCAGCACTGGTTTCTTCCGGTTTGGGCCTGGGCGCTCAGCAGATCGGGCGGCAACTCTGCGCCCAATCTCACAGAACCCAGAGGAAGCGTGGCTCCCAGGAGCTCTAACTCCAGCAGCTTCTTAAGCAAGGGGCAGCAACACCTGCCCCAAACAGGGAGTAACCAGGGCCCACAGGGATCCAGGAACTCACTCCTGGCCCAGAGCACTGATTCCTTCCGGTCCGGACCAAAGCACTGAGCAGATCCTGGGCCCTAGCTCGAACCTCAGCAGCGACACCCAACTTAAACAGTTCTGACACAACCAAGAGAACAGGAAAGACAGGTTCCAGCCAGAGACAGCACAGGTAGCACCAAGGAGATCCAGATGGCAAAAGGCAAGAGCAAGAATACAAGGGCCAGCAACCCAGAACACATGTCATCATCAGAACCTAGTTCTCCCACATTAAGTCCTGAACTCCCCATATCACCAGGAAAGCAAGAGTCAGACCTAAAATCACTTTTAATGATGATGATGGAGGACTTTAAGAAGGACATAAATAACATTCTCAAAGAATCCGAGGAGAACACAGGTAAACAGGTAAAAGCCCTTAAAGAATCACAAGAGAACACAACCAAACAGGTGAAGGATTTATACAAAACCATCCAGGACATAAAAATGGAAATAGAAACAATAAAGAAATCACAAAGGGAGACTACTGTGGAGATAGAAAACCTAAGAAAGAAATCAGGAGTCACAGACGCAAGCATTACCAACAGAATACAAGAGATAGAAGAGAGAATCTCAGGTGCAGAAGATACCATAGAAAATATTGACACAACTGTCAAGGAAAACGAAAAATGCAAAAAACTCTTAACACAAAACATCCAGGAAATCCAGGACAAAATGAGAAGACCAAACCTAAGGATAATAGGTATAGAAGAGAGTGAAGATTCACAACTTAAAGGGCCAGTAAATATCTTCAACAAAATCATAGAAGAAAACTTCCCTAACCTAAGGAACGAGATGCCCATAATCATTCAAGAAGCCTACAGAACACCAAATAGACTAGACCAGAAAAGAAATACCTCGCGTCACATAATAATCAAAACACAAAATGCACAAAACAAAGAAAGAATTTTAAAAGCAGTAAGAGAAAAAGGCCAAGTAACATATAAAGGCAGACCTATCAGAATTACACCAGACTTCTCACCAGAGACTATGAAAGCCAGAAGATCCTGGTCAGATGTCATGCAGACCCTAAGAGAACACAAATGCCAGCCCAGGCTACTATACCCAGCAAAACTCTCTATTATCATAGATGGAGAAACCAAGATATTCCATGACAAAGCCAAATTTACACAATATCTTTCCACAAACCCAGCACTACAAAGAATAATAGCAGGAAAGACCCATTACAAGGAGAGCAATCATACCCTAGAAAGAGCAAGAAAGTAATCCACCTCCAACAAACCCAAAAGAAGATAGCCACACAAACAATGCCTCCCTTTTAGCAAAAATAACAGGAAGCAACAGTCTCCTCTCCTTAATATCTCTTAATGTCAATGGACTCAATTCCCCAATAAAAAGACATAGACTAACAGACTGGATACGCAAACAGGATCCGACTTTTTGCTGCATACAGGAAACCCACCTCAGTGACAAGGACAGACACTACCTTAGAGTAAAAGGCTGGAAAACAATTTTTCAAGCAAATGGTCCTAGGAAACAAGCTGGAGTAGCCATACTAATATCGAATAAAATTGACTTTCAACTTAAAGATATAAAAAAGGATAAGGAAGGTCATTTCATATTTGTCAAAGGAAAAGTCAACCAACATGAACTCTCAATTCTGAACATCTATGCACCAAATGCAAGAGCACCCACTTTCATAAAAGAAAGCCTTACTAAAGCTCAAAGCACATATTGCACCTCACACAATAATTGTGGGAGACTTCAATACCCCACTCTCAGCACTGGACAGATCAGGGAAACGGAAACTAGACAGAAGTACAGTGAAACTAACAGAAGTTTTAAACCAAATGGACTTAACAGATATCTATAGAACATTTCACCCAAAAACAAAAGAATATACCTTTTTCTCTGCACCACATGGTACCTTCTCCAAAATAGACCATATTATTGGTCACAAGACAGGCCTCAACAGATATAAAAAAATCGAAATAATCCCATGCATCCTATCAGATCACCATGGTCTAAAGCTGGTCTTCAATAACAACAAAGACAATGGAAAGCCCACACCCACATGGAAACTGAACAATACTCTACTCGTTGATAATGGGGTCAGGGAAGAAATAAAGAAAGAAATTAAAGACTTTTTAGAATTTAATGAAAATGAAGACACATCATACCAAAACCTATGGGGCACACTGAAGGCAGTGCTAAGAGGAAAGCTTATAGCTCTAAGTGCATACAAAAAGAAACTGGAGAGAGAAACACACTAGCAGCTTGACAAACACCTGAAAGCTCTAGAACAAAAAGAAGCAAAAACACCCAAGAGGAGTAGACGGCAGGAAATAATTAAACTCAGGGCTGAAATCAACCAAATAGAAACAAAGAGAAACTATACAAAGAATCAATAAAACCAGGAGCTGGTTCTTTGAGAAAATCAACAAAATAGATAAACCCTTGGCCAGACTAATCAGAGGGCAGAGAGACAGTATCCAAATCAATAAAATCCAAACTGAAAAGGGTGACATAACAACAGAAACCGAGGAAATTCAACAAATCATCAGATCCTACTACAAAAGCCTATACTCAACAAAATTGGAAAATCTGGATGAAATGGACAATTTCCTAGACAAGTATCAGTTACCAATGTTAAATCAGGATCAGATAAACCATCTTAACAGTCCCATAACTGCGAAAGAAATAGAAGCAGTCATTAAAGGTCTCCCCACCAAAAAAAGTCCAGGTCCAGATGGTTTTAGTGCAGAATTCTATCAAACCTTCAAGGAAGATCTAATACCAATTCTCTTCAAACTATTCCACAAAATAGAAACGGAAGGAACACTACCCAATTCATTCTATGAAGCCACAATTACGCTTATACCTAAACCACACAAAGACCCAACAAGAAAAGAGAACTTCAGACCAATCTCCTTATGAATATCGATGCAAAAATACTGAATAAAATTCTCTCGAACCGAATCCAAGAACACATCAAAACACTTATCCACCATGATCAAGTAGGCTTTATCCCAGGAATGCAGGGTTGGTTCAATATACGGAAATCCATCAACGTAATCCACTACATAAATAAACTCAAAGAAAAAAACCACATGATCATATCTCTTGACGCTGAGAAAGCATTTGACAAAATTCAACACCCCTTCATGATAAAAGTCTTGGAAAGATCAGGAATTCAAGGCCCATACCTAAACATAGTAAAAGCAATATACAGCAAGCCAGTAGCTAACATCAAACTAAATGGAGAGAAACTTGAAGCAATCCCATTGAAATCAGGGACTAGACAAGGCTGCCCACTCTCCCCCTACCTGTTCAATATAGTTCTGGAAGTCCTAGCCAGAGCAATTAGGCAACAGAAGGAGATCAAAGGGATACAAATTGGAAAGGAAGAAGTCAAAGTTTCACTATTTGCAGATGACATGTTAGTATACTTAAGTGACCCCAAAACTTCCACCAGAGAGCTCCTAAACCTGATAAACAACTTTAGCAAAGTGGCTGGGTATAAAATTAACTCAAACAAATCAGTAGCATTCCTCTACACAAAGGATAAACTGGCTGAGAAAGAAATTATGGAAATGACACCATTCACAATAGTCACAAATAGTATAAAATATCTTGGGGTGAATCTAACCAAGCAAGTAAAAGACCTGTATGACAAGAACTTCAACACCCTGAAGAAAGAAATCGAAGGAGATCTCAGAAGATGGAAAGATCTCCCATGCTCATGGATTGGAAGGATTAATATAGTAAAAATGGCTATCTTGCCAAAAGCAATCTACAGATTTAATGCAATCCCTATCAAAATTCCCACTCAATTCTTTACAGAGATAGAAAGAGCAATCTTAAAATTCATTTGGAATAACAAAAAACCCAGGATAGCGAAAACTACACTCAACAATAAAAGAACTTCTGGGGGAATCTCCATACCCGATTTCAAGCTGTACTACAAAGCAATAGTGATAAAAACGGCATGGTATTGGAACAGAGACAGTCAGGAGGATCAATGGAATAGAATGAAGACCCTGAAATGAACCCCATCCTATGGTCACTTGATCTTCGACAAAGGAGCTCAAAACTATCCAGTGGAAAAAAGACAGCATTTTCAACAAATGGTGTGGTCCAACTGGAGGTCAACTTGTAGAAGAATGCAAATTGATCCATACTTATCTCCTTGTACAAAGCTCAATTTCCAAGTGGATCAAGGACCTCCACATAAAACCAGCTACACTGAAACTAATAGAAGAGAAAATAGGGAAAAGCCTTGATCATATGGGCACAGGGGAAAAGTTCCTGAACAGAACACCAATGGCGTATGCTCTAAGATCAAGAATTGACAAAAAGGGATCTCATAAAACTACAAAGCTTCTGTAAAAAAAAAAAGGATAGGGCAACAGGACCAAAGCGGGGAACCAACAGACTGGGAAAAGATTTTCACCAACCTTACATCTGATAGAGGGCTAATATCCAAGGTATACAAAGAACTGAAGAAACTAGATTCCAGACCATCAAATAACCCTATTAAAAAAGGGGGTAGAGAGATTGAAACAAAGAACTCTCAACTGAGGAAACTCGAATGATTGAGAAACATCTAAAGAAGTGCTCAGCATCCCTAGTCATCAGGGAAATGCAATGAAAACAACACTGAGATTCCACCTCACACCAGTCAGATTGGCTAAGATCCAAAACAACGGTGACAGCAGATGTTGGCGAGGATGTGGGAGAAAGAGGAACACTCCTCCATTGTTGGTGGGATTGCAAGCTGGTACAACCACTATGGAAAGCAGTCTGGCGATACCTCAGAAAATTGAACATGGTGTTACCTGAGGACCCAGCTATACCCCTCCTGGGTATATACCAGAAGATATTTCAACATGCAACAGGGCCACATGCTCCACTATGTTTATAGCGGCCTTATTCATATAGCCAGAAGCTGGAAAGAACCCAGATGTCCTTCAACAGAAGAATGGATACAGAAAATGTGGTACATTTACACAATGGAGTATACTCAGCCATTAAAAATAATTGAGCTCATGAAATTCTTAGACAAATGGATGGAGCTAGAAAATATCATCCTGAGTGAGATGACCCAATCACAAAAAGAACACACTGGTATGCACTCACTGATAAGCGGATATTAGCCCCAAAACACACAATACCTAAGATGCAACGCATATAAACCTCATGAAACTCAAGAAGAAGGAGGAAGACCAAGTGAGGGTGTTTTTGTCCTTTTTAGAACGAGTATCAAAAGATTCAACCAGAGCTCCCAGGAGCTAAACCTCCAGCCTGAGAACAGACCGGCAAGCTGTCCTTGAGAGGCTCTAACCAGCAGCTGACTCAGACAGATATAGACATCCAGAGCCAAACAGTGGATGGAGCTTGAGGACTCTTATAGAAGAATAGGGGGAAGGATTGTGGGCCCTAAGGAGATAGGAATGCACAGGAAGATCAACAGAGTAAATGAACCTGAAACCCTTGGAGCTCTCAGAGACTGAATCCCAACCGTGGAGCATACCTAGTCTACACAGATCTACCTCCATGGGCTGAACCTAGGCCTCCCTGCACATATGTTGTAAATGTGCAGCTTGGTTTTCATATAGGTCTCAAACATCTGGAGTGGGGGGCTATCCCAAAAACATGCAGCCTGTATATGGAGTACGGTCTTCAAAAAAAAAAACAGTTATTCATGGAATATTATTTTTTTTATATCTCTTGTATTCAGTTTGCAATACTTCAATGAGATTTTTGTATGTATATTCATGAGGGATATTGGACTATAATTTATATATTTTTGTTGGGTCTACACTTGATTTCACTATCTCAATATTATTTGCTTTGTGAAGGAGCTTATTGTGGTTCTGAATTTTTTTAAACATAACTCAAAAGTGTTGCTTGTTTGAAGGCCCTATAGATTCTTGTATAAGTATATCTGACCCTTGTATTCTGCTTGTTTGTTTATTTTCATTTTATTCTGTTTGAATGCTTTTAAACTTTTTTGATTTGCTGAAAAATAAAAATTAAAAAAAATAATAATAAATAAATAAATAAATAAATAAATAAATCTTGACACCTCGACACCAGCTCCAACTCCTTAACCTTGTGTCCAAAGCTATTTTCTGTGGGTTCTGAGGAGCCTCAGGCAGCAGCAGGGTCAGGCCTGCTCAAAATTAGGCATCGGGAGTGGGGGGGGGGGGTTAATAGAAAAAGGAGGACACAGAAATAGTGAGATTCATGCCTCAAGTCAGACAGTTCACAGACTTAACTAAAGATCTACTTGGTCCTGCCACTTGAGAAGCTGAGGCAAGAGGAGACAAGTTCAAAGCCTGCCTGAGCTACAAAGCTAGTGAAGACTAACATAGAAAACTTGCTGGGACCCTCTTTCAAAACAAAACAAAAACCATAAGAAAAAGGCTGGTGATTTGCTCAGGCAGAGGTTCAGTGTAGTGTTTGCCTGGCATACATGAAGCTCTTTGGTTCAATTCCCGCACCAGAAAAACAAACAAACAAAACCAAAAGGCTACTGGAGGCTGAAATAAACAAAGTAATTGGAAAAAGTATGAGGAAGGTCTTACCTGCCTTTGTACAGAATACATTCATATAGATCTTGTAGTTAATTGTGTAGTTAGGCAGTTCTGGGTTGTACTGAATTGTATTTTTGAGCATAATATTGCCATGAGTCACCATGAGAATCCTGGATGCCATCAAGCAACCAGGAGGCTGCAAGGCCATAGCTCATGGATGGTGTCCTGGATTCATTCCATCCTGAAAGAATGAAAGGAAACCATGAGCACTAAAGTAGATTTTCTTTGATTTGTTGCCCAGCAACCCCTTGACAACTCTCACCAAACACAAGGCCATGCTCACAGATGCATATACAGGCAGCCAGCCATAAGGGTTGCCCTTTCCAGGATTCTGAGAGAGAAACATTCTACCCATGACAAGCTGGTTTGGGTTTCAGCTGAACCTTAAGAGGTCAGGCTGGGAGCAGCTCTAACATGTTCATCTTCTTGTGGGGCATTGCTACAAATGCACCTGGACAAGGCTTGGTTTCTTCCTTCTATAAACAAAAGTGGGCTCAGGGGCTATTTATGGCATGAGATTTGGTCAGCAGAAGCTTGGGGTAAGATAGAGATCTGAACTAGGCTCTATTCTGAAAAAAAAAAAAAAGAGTTATACATTTATTGATTTATTATGTGTGTATGTGCATACACACACATGCCATAGCATACATGTGAAGGCCAGAAGACAACTTCGTGGGAGTCAGTTCTTTCCTTCTACCGTGCAGGCCCCAGAGATCAAATTCAGATCAGCAGGCTTTGGTGGCACTGAGCCATCTCACCCACCTGAGCTGGACTCTTTAACAACAAACTGATTTTAGAATTAGAAACAGCCATCCAAGCCGATACTCAACCTGTGATCTCAGCCCTTGAGAGACTAAAGCAAAGGAACAGCCCTGAGCTAGAGGTCAGTTACATAGTGAGCCCATCTGAAAACAACAGTAACACTGTTTTCTTTGCTTTAGTATTTTTTGTCTTACTGATTTTTTTAAAAGGTTTTTTGTCTGTTTTGATTTTCGTTTCTTGGGTTTGTTTGTTTGTAAGACAGAGTGAGAGCACAAGCACACAGAAAGGTGGGCAGATAGAGCAGACCCGAGAAACGGAAAAGGATATGATCAAAATATATTGTATGAAAAAAGATTTTTTTTTTAAATTAAAATAAACAACAACAAAAACCCAGCAGCTTACTTATGTAATCCTAGCACTGGAAAGGTGAGGAAGGAAGACTATAATATTCAAGGTCAGTCTGAGCTACATAGTGAATATGAGACCAGCCTGGGCTACACAATGAGACCCTGTGTCAACCTGTACTCTCGCCCTCCCCACCAACTAAGGTCATTCATTATAAGCTGGGTTGGTGGTAGACACTTGTATGTAGTTCCAGCTACTCAAGAAGATGAGATGAGAACTCTGCTTGAGCCAGGGTTCAAGACCAGCCTGGGCAATATAGAAAGGCACCATAATCAGAAGCAAGACCAAAAAACCTTGATTCTGAGAATTAATGAGGGTTGTAGCTGCTGTTTGATGGCATACCTCTTACCAGAGCATATGTGAGACTTTGGTTCCCAATATGGTGGAGGGCATATGGAAGAAGTCAAAATATGAGTAATGTTTTGATGTAGAAAAAACATGGGCTGCATTTTGAGAGCCAGAGGGGAAAGAATGGTTGAAGCATGGGCTGGAGTGGAGCAATGAGAGGCCAGAGGGGCCGTGTGAAGCAGGAACAGATTATAATGGCCTCAGAAAGCAGACTGTGAGCAGCACACAAAAACTGGTGCAGTGGGGAGAGGAGGGACAGGATGAGTGCCCCAGACTTCAGCAAATGCAAAGCGGAGGATAGGTTGACGACTGGCTAGAGAGGGCATCTTGACCCTTGGATACTGAAGAGGACCGGAGATGCTGGCTTTAGTAAGGGAAGTGAGCAGGGGGCTGGAAAATCTTCCTATGTTGGTTCTTGGAAATGGTGTAACAATATGATGTCCTCTAAGCAACACTAAAGGCTGTCCACCAAGAAGCTAAGCAGTGACATAGTAATTTAAAGGATTACGAGGACGGTGTTAGGTAAGCTGCCATTCGGAATCGCCGAGAGTTGCGCTTTCAGAAATACCAGTTTGCACAAACCCTTTTGTTTTTATCTCATTGTAGTGCACGTCTGCAACATCTTTTTTTCCAAGTGGTTTCATTTTCTGAACAAATTTAAAAGCAAACACAAGATCAAAAGCAGTTCTAAAAGTTTAATATTTTTTTTAATTTATGGTTGTGGGGTTTAACCCTGAGTTTTGTGTTCCACATGTTAATAGAAGAGGCCAGAAGGGAGTGTTGGGTTCCTGTGTTGTGGATAGTCTCAGCCTTGTATTTTGATCCTAGTTCCACCCTTCTGGGAGGGGCTGCAGGGATATTGAATCTGTACCACAGGGATGTCTTATAAACCTTCTGTCAATTAAAAACCTGTAAATAAAGGTAGAGCTAGGATTGGGAGTTGAAGGGAAGGTGGAGAAAAAGGCTTAGGGTGGAGAGAGTGAGAGGATTGGATATAAAAGGAAGGTAGAAGTAAAGCCAGAGGCAGGGAGGAAGGAGTCCGAAGGAGAGCAGAAGCAGAAAGAGAAGCAGAGGGAGAAGCAAGAGGAAGCTGAAGCAGAAGGAAGCTTTTGGGAGAGAGGAAGCCGTAGGATGGACAACCACATGGTTGGGATAACCACAAGTTATAAGGAATTCATCGGGGATTAGAGTAGTGTAGTGGGTAAATCTCCGAATCTGGCGTGCAATTTATACTATAATTATCGAGTTGTGTTCTTCCTTTATGGTCCCTCCTTCGGTAGGAGATTTACCCCTAACAAATTTGGGGCTTAAAATTAATTTTCTACTACAAATTGGTGACCCTACATTACTACAAATTGGCACCCAAACATAGGGCCGATTAAATAATTTTACTCTACTACAAATGGGCGTCCAACTTTTGCTTAAACTCAACTAACCCGAGATAAAAGTTCTTCCCCTCAAACCCCTGAATAGGGTTTGGGCAGCCTTTTGGCTACACTGGTGTATTGAAAGCTGAGTGGATCTGAGAGGTCTATAAAGAGCTGGAGAGGCTCCCTCTCCCAAACCACCAGAAGAGAGCTAAGATGACAAAGCTATGGCAATAGCTACCCTGGCAAAACAGTTTTGTTTTGTTTTTGTTTTGTTTTTTTTGTTTTTGTTTTTTTTTTTCCAAGGTGAACCCCCTGAGGTTATACAATCCCAAGTGGTTTGCCCTAAACACATGGACATAGGAGCAACACTAAATGGACTCAGTAGGTTTTACACACACACACGCAACACACACAACCACACACTTAAAGAAAATCATGAAATTTTGAGAGGGAGGGACATGGAGGAGTTGGAGCGGGAGTGGGGGAAATATATAAATATAGTATCAATATGAAATTCTCAAAAAATAACTTTTAAAAAAAAAAAAAAAGGTAAGAGGAACATCTTTCCCTAGGTTTTCTTACCTTAGACATGATTATACTGAAGAGAAATGTATGCAAATTAAAGAAATTAAACATTCTGGGAAAATGGGGGCCAAGTTGAAGTCCGGGGGAAAGGGTTAATTAACTAATCAGCCCCACAGGGGGGGGGTTGTTGAGGCCACACAAATGTAGGGATTTTGTGTTAGATGTTTGGATCCAAGTCTGGGGCCATCGGAGAGAAGTACAAAGCCTGCTGAGGTGGCAAACATCTGCACAAAAAGGAATGTTTTTGGGTTCCATCATCTGATGTGCATCCTGTCATGAGTAAGGGTAAAAAGGTGGAGAACCTTCAGGATATAAGAACTACCCTCTGCAAAGTCTCCCTCAGAAAACTAAACATTGCTTTAAAAATGCAACAACAAATTTAAACCCATCCTGTTAGTCCAGCTCAAGAATGGGGCTTTTTTCCCAGGGGGAAGCTGGACAAAACAAACAAACAACCCAAAATGAAAACAAACAAGGGGACTGGCAGCGGGACTTGCCTCTGGATTTCTAATCGTACATCCCACCAAGCCATAGCAGGCGACTTTTTTCAGCAGTTGCTTCCTGTAATTTTTTCCCGGCACCTGTACCTACCAGTTTAAACTTAGTTCCCTAACCTAAATCCCAAGGTCTCATGTCAAAACCAAGGGCTTGCTCCACTTAGGCCCCGTTTAAGTACTTTGTGAACTTTAACCCTGAAACCCTAATAGTTAATTCTAAGGTAGTAAGTAAAATTAGCCTGTATCCATGACCCTTGTATTAGAGATTCAAACAAAACTGCAAATCAAAAGTTTTTAAATGTATTATATAAAATGTATGAAACAGATAATAAATAAATAAAAAGAAACCACAAAACTGCTCTTCTCTAAATAAAAGCTATTTTCCCTTGCCACTATAAAAAACTATTTCCTGAACGGTATTTCACTCTATTGGGCATTGTAAGTAACACCCCAGGTGGTTGAAGGTGGGGGAGAAGGGTTTGGAGGGACATTGTTAATATAAATATTTGGCATTTGTTAAGGTTTTGGCATTTGTTGAGGGTACCAGAACAAGTTCCATGGAAACACAGAAGGGACCACTTTTATTGGCCCCATTTTACAGAAAGATGGGTAAAATGAGGGTTAAATAACTTGGGCCAGCTCGACTTCCTATGTCTTTCTGCCTAACATGTGTTTTCTCCCTACTGCTGTTTCAGTACTAACCATGGGCCTTTAAGACGCAGGAGCCTCTTTTCTTCCAGAAAAAAACCTATTTTCCTTCTCGGACTTTTCGCCATTCTCACCTTTTTAATCCCTTTTGTAATAATATCCGTTCCTATAGAAAAAGCCAAAAATTCTCCTTCATGTAAGATATCTCTCTGTCTGTAAAGTCCAAATGGTCCCTCCCAGTTATGGCGTGCTGGGACAATGGTTTCTAAAAAGAAGGGTTAAACTGGCAAACAGAATTGTTATTGAGCAAGGGCATCTAGTCCTGATTAATTTCCCAAAATCCTGTTCAGCTTAAATATCTATACCCTGGGTATCATATAAAACTTGCCTTCTTTTCCACTTATTTTGCTTTTGTCTGCCCCTCTAAGAGACAGACTCGGCCGTTTGTCCCCAATAATCCACTCTCATGGAGTGGTCCATTCCCGCTTAAACCCGACACATATCTAGGACTTTAAGTAACATGGTAGTGCAAGCAGCCAAGAGTGGGGCTAAAAGGGGGTTTTCAATAATGCTTATTCATTTTTTCTAAGGGAAGTGTGGTTAGGTAGTGTGTAGACTTTTTTTGAGCCAGTTCTTCCTTATTGTGTTGGAAATTTCCTCCAGGGGTAATGTTTAACTTTTTTAATGCTACTCAAAAAAACATTCAGGTATTTTGCCACATAAATTTTTATGCAAAGGTATTCAAGTGAATTTTTGCATGGCCAAAGTTAATAGGAGGAAAAATGTACATGCATATGTATAAATGTCATTTTGATAAAAAACATTTATTTCCCAAGCTTCCATTCATAGGGTTTTTTCTTTCTCTTGAAGTCTCAAAGGGGAGGCCAGGTTTCAACCTCAAGACTTAAATTCCCCCTACAGCCCTTTTCCCCGAGTCCCCTTTGATGGTTTTTTTATTTTATTGTTATTTTTATGAAATTTCCCAACAAATCTATGAGTGTCTATTTAGCATAACAAGCTCCCTAATCAAAATTTCATTACAAAATGGCGGAAAAACTCAGGGGTACTTTAAGTTCATTTTCCCTTTATCCTGTGTTCAATGGGAAGTGGATGCTCTTTCCTCGCTATGGACTCTGCCAGCCAGTATCTCCTTTGCAGCGCAAGGTCACCTCTCTAATCAAGTCCCACTCCTCTCCTCTCTACAACAGCGCTCTCTAACTGTGATCTTTACAACCAGGCTCTTTCCTTCTACTCCAACTACTCACTCACCTCCAGATTCATTCTCTTTCATTCTGGCTTTTCCTTGCCCAGTTGACCTGGTATTAAAGACTGAGTCAATGTGGTTTACTATGCCCAAAAGTGGGCAACCAAACCATTTCCTGGATGTGAACTGTGATTTCCCACTTTTGTACTTCAGCATCAATTCTTTCCCATGACCAAGAGTGACCCCATCTCTTCCCTTTCCTGAGAAACATCAATGGTGTTTTAGCATTTGCAAAGAACCTCTCTTTGCATCATATTTAATTCTCACCACCACCCATTCCAAGAAGTTAGTAATGTTTGTTCCCATCTCTATCTTGCAGAAGAAGACACTGTGGCTCAGAGGTATCTGACCCAAAGGTCAGAGACAACAGGTCTTCTTACCCAAATCTCTCATGTTTTCCATTAAATCATTATCACTGTCCATATTTCACAGTGTAACCGCACACAGCACAAAGAATAGTGCTGAACGCAAATGGGGCTGATGATCAATCACTACTGATTTAAATGAAGGCAGATTTTAGGAGATAGGCTATTGCCATGTACGCAAGGCTGGGCCCCAAACTCATGGCATTCATTCTGCCTTATCCTTCCTATTGCTGGGATTTACCAGTTGTGGCACCATACCTGAAGGTTTGTTTTTAAAACCATGGCTAGAGCAATCCATAGTCAGAGAGATAAGCCACAGAGCTAGAAAAAAGAAATGGGAACAAGGTGAGTTCTGACTTCACAGGCTCCTGAGATGCAGAATTTTCCAGAACAGTTACTAACTACTGAATTGTAAAAAAAAACCTGTGTAAGGAACTTGGATGGGAGAAAGCAAAAGTAATAAACAAAACAAAGAAAGCTAAATGGAAGAATCTTAAATTCTAAACCTAATATGGGACTTGTAGGTGTCTGGGGTGCCTCTACAGGTTATAGTCCTTTCTAAGTTGATTGAAGAGGATAACCTTCCCAGTAGAGGATGACTCTCCCTAGAACCAAGGGTCATGCAGTAGGACGGTTGTTGAGCAGTGGACCATTGAGAAGAAGCCAGGTTAAGGTCGAGCTAAGGCCTTGAAGCCCTGGGGACCCTGAGCAGCTTCACCTGCTCCCAGCACCAGGCTGCTGTCATGTAGTCACAGCACCCATAGAGAAGATTGTGGCCACACATAGGGTCAGCGCCCCCAAGCCCCCTCCACATGCAGATGAGGCATCCCTAACATCTCAGACCCAAGCCAATAGGAAGCACCTGCTCTCAGACCACAACCATCCAAAATTGTATATTAAGATCCTACCAGAAGAATAAAGGTGTGTGAGAATTACTTTGTCATCTGAAGCGTCTGTCACAAGGAGTTTGTAACTGCCTGGGAATTGCCTGGGAAGAGAACGCTCTCTTGAAGCTGGCTAGCCAACCCCACTGCCAGCTCAGCCCAGCTTGCTCAGCTCAGCACAGCCAGTGTAGTGTCTTGGAGCAACAGCAGCTTTAGGACAGTGGCACCAGAGCAGCGGTTGCAGCAGCAGCAGCAGTGAGGTGGCAGAGGCAATTCTCCTCCCCTGCTTGTGCCCTTTCCTCTTTGCTTGAAACCCTCCCCCTGGCTGCAGATGGCTCTGGTACACAGACCGGCAGAATCACAAATGGCTTTAGAACTAATGGAATGCAGCCCATGGATTACCACAGTCACATGGGTAGACCTTCATATGGCATAACCTGAGGACTGTGGTGTCCTGAGGATTTTATGTGTTATGGAAGTTCTGCTTCTGATTGCTGCACCTGCCACATCCTCTTAATCTAAGAATTGTATGAAACTTTAAGAGGGCTTCAAGTCCCTCATTGGGCAGTATCAAGCATTCACAGTACTAATGTTTGATCTCTTTTGGGCATTGCTGGTGGAGCAGAGTAATAACCTCTATCCACACACCCTAGAAAGAATTTAGAGAGGTAGATTGGCAACAATGACCACCACCCTTAGAAACCATTTGGAAAAATAAAGTTGTTAGTGAAGCTAGGTTGAGAGTGTTTTTACTACTGCTCTGTGTGGAACCGTGAAAAGGATAGCTTGGTTTTCTGGTAGAGACACTGGCTAGAAATGGTGGGAGACCCTGTGAGGGACAGCATACATTTCACCACGCTCCCAGACTGGACCAGTTCTAAGAACCTCCCAGTCTAAGTCCTCCAATTGATCATCGCCTTTCAGTCATGTAGGGCAATGCCCCTACCAGCCCCTCCACAGGTAAAGGGTGTGACTACAGGCCTCAGCCTCAAGAAATTTCCATATTAATGAGATACCTGAAGGGCCAGAAGGCTTAGCCAATTTATTCCCCACACCTCCTCCCACCTATTTAACTCAGGTCTGCCCTGAGTTTGGGGGGGTGGGGAAGGCGTGCAGCCACATTCACTTTCTGCCATGACAATTAAACCTTTTGGAACCATGGACTTCCTCGTGTCTTTGGGGCCCACCATGGGGAACCGTGGAGATGGCCTTTAACTAATGAGCCGCTGCTGCAGTCTAATCTCCCACTAGAAGACTTCTCTATGTTCCTGCCACAAAGCCCACCAATTCAAGCAAGCTAGCTGATCCAGCCAAGTGAGTGTCAGTAACCCAGAGTCTCAACCCACGGGGTGTGTCGGGTCTTCCATCTCCCTCATTCTTCTTGGCTTTCGGGCCAGTCCAGCCTTTATGCCCTCGAGTCTCTCTTTTTCCACCGCTCCCGTTTGGGTTCTGGGGGCCCAAATATAGAGACCACCGGTCTCCCAGGTCAGCCACCTTGGCCCGGAGACCCCCACTCAAAGCCCTGCCCCCCAGGGACTTCAAACTGTATCTCCCACGCCTGGGGGGAGCCCCACAGCATCCACCCGGCCATATGGAGTGAACTCAAATTCCCGCGCTTCTGCCTCCCTGAACTGCAGTTCCAGCTGCCTGGGGAGGCAGACACAGTTCTGATGTAAAAACTTAGAGAACAATCTGAGTTCAGAAAGGCATACTCTTATTAGTTAAGCTAGGGACCTTTTATGGTCAGGGAACAAGAACAATGGCAGCACTGGCCAACATGAGTCAGAGACTGGTGATGACTGATTTCTTATATCCATTTTTGCCCTCAGCTTCCTGACATGATTTATTAAGAAATTGCTGATGAGTAGATACACATTTTGAGGATTTAAGGTAGATATTACTGATATTTTATATGTTTAGATTTGTGATTCTTTTAAGATTCTTGCAAGATTACTTTTAAAGATAAATAATAAAATAATTCATCCTTTCTTTGTAACGGCAAATTGCTGGCCTGCCAGTAAGAGAAACTGGCTGAGAAACCTCCCTTGCTTGCTCACACTTTGTTCATCTATAACAAGCTGTTTGGTTATGAAGGTCATGGATTTTTTTAGAATAATTTGTTTTATTTATTTATTATTTATTTATTTTATTTATTTATTTATTTTGGTTTTTCGAGACAAGAGTTTCTCTGTGTAGTCCTGGCTGTCCTGGAACTCACTTTGTAGACCAGGCTGGCCTCGAACTCAGAAATCCACCTGCCTCTGCCTCCCAAGTGCTGGGATTAAAGACGTGTGCCACCGCCGCCCCGGCGATAATTTTGTTTTCTTTACCTGTACTATGTAATGTTATTTCTTGTAAAGGTATTGGAAAATACACTGTTTTTTCATAATCATTCACCAGAAGAAAACTAAAATGTAATCACATTGTAATTGTATACTGCTTGAAAGATTTTGCTGGGATATAAAAGCGATGGAAGAAAGAATAAAATGGTGTGGTGTGGCTGGAACATTGTCTATCCCATCCATTAAACTATGTGTGTACATGTAAAGTTTGTGTGAATGGGGGTTGGAACATTCATTGTTCCTTCTAATCCCCCAACTGTGTGTATTTATGTACGTACGTGTCGAATACTTGGAACCTGCTTGTTGGAACTTTGCTCTAACCATGTGGGGACTATGTATATGTCTGTCTGTAGGTCTGTATACATGTATGTATGTATGCATATATATTTGCATATATGAAGTTAGTGGACTCTCTGCCTTGCTTCATCCATTCAGTGTGTCTGTGTGTGTGAATTTTTCTGTTTCCTTCTCTTTCTCACCAGCCTCAAGGAGTTAAAAGAGTTCATAGTTTTCCTGCTGGCCATGGAGAATGCCAGCCCTAGTTAAATTAAGCTTTGTTCCCTCAGAATAAAAAGTCTGCTGAGCTTTTCTAATCACTGGGGTGCCTTTGGCAGCAGTCCCTGTAGGTATCTGGATCCACCCAGTCAGTTGCTCTAAGCACTGACCCCAACAGCTACCTGCCTCAGTTTACCCACCACATGGATGTCAAAGCCAGAGGCAATGGTTCTAGCAAAGGAGGCCCTTTTTCAGCAAGGGTATATGAGTAGCTGCAGTGTTCTGCTAGAACCCCTAAAACACATTCTCAAGAGTCAAAGCCCAATTCAAGTGACATACAACATTTCTGCTTTCAATTGCCTAGTATTGAAAGCAGGTATGTATCAGCAAAGGCAGCAGATGAAAACCTGTACTATCTGCCAGATTCAGCAGAGAATGGACCTCAGTGTATAGTCAGAAAACACTAGCCTCGGGGCTTAGCAAACTTTCCCTCAAAGCCTAATGGACCCCACGTTAAAAGAAACCAACAAGACCCTCAGATTGGATATATTCAACGCTATGGCCAGCAAGCAGCTTATACAGGAACTATATGAAGCACCATAGGAGGCTCCCAGAGCAATGAAGTACAAGAGAGGCAAAAATTCTAATTGGCTGGTCACTTTTGGATGACGGGTAGTAACAGGACACTAAGAGGCAGCTTCTCCTTTCTTTTGTCAGTCTCTATCTAGCAAAGCAACCTAGATATTATCAATACAAGCATCCTATGGGGAAAGCAGCTTAAATATGTATATAGAATCCAGAGATGATTCCTTGCTGATAGGAGTTGGAGAACACATGGTGAGCTGCCTCAATCATCTCAGTGGCAGAACGCACAGGGACACAGAACCTTTCTCTCAAATCTAAGCTTATCTCCCCCACCTCACACCTGACACACCACCTTTTTCCCTTTCCCTCCCTGAAATTTTTTTTCTCTAAAAATACAAGCTTGAAAGTATTACCAGGACAAAATAGCTCAGTGGTTAAACATTTGTGCGGGTCTTTGTGAGGCCTTGGTCCCATTCCTTAGCACCACAAAACAACACAAAAAAATCAAAACACTCTCTTCACACACCATAAATATCCTTCTTTCAAATATGTTCTTTCTCTTGTAAGATATTCAGATGTAAGTGTGAATTATTCATAAATGGAAGTAAAATCAGAGATAAAATTAAAAATCATATTTTAAGGGGAAAGTGAGATTTTAGAACCTAAATGGGAAAATGAATTGACTTCTAGCTTGAGTATTAACATGCCTTTGGCTTATGCAATCACTTGTTTCTGATTGTTCCCTATAGCTTAATGAAAATAAAAGAACTCCAAGCCATCTATCTCACCCTAACACTTTTTTTCCTGAGTCAGTGATGCTTTGAAAATTCACAGGATAGCATGGATGTGGGCTCAGTGGCAGAGTGCTTACCAGCATGTTCAAGGCCAAGGGTTCTAATCCCAATCCTAGTAAACAAAGGACAAGAATATCTACAGAAGTAAGGGAAGTGTGTTCATGCAAAGCATTAGAAAAAAAAAAGAAAACATTTTTAACTACCCTCCCTCCCATCCCAGATCAAAACATGCAAGCTCTACCTTCTCTGTAATTGCCTTGTTTGTTGGTGTTTGAGGTAAGAGTATCCTGTAGTTCAGATTGACCTTGAATTTGGTATGTAGAGAGTAGCCTTGAACTCCTAATTGTCCAGCCTCTGCCTTCTGAGTGCTGGGATTAATGTGCCATCACATTCAACTATGTTGGCTTGTATCAGTGTAAACTGATAGCCAATCAGGCTATGTCCAACCTAACATTATCTTGGCCACATATCCATCTTTGACCTGAGTTTTAAGGACAAAAAAAAAAACTTCGGAGGTCAGAGCTGCTCTGTGAGTTTGAAGGAACGTTCTGCAAGTTAACTACTAGGATTTAAGTAGAGCACATAGGCCTGGTTCTTTGGCTGGATGGCAAAAGGGAGAGAAAGGAGGGGAAGCAGCAGCGGTGACCTCATCACTGCATGATCACTTAGGGTCAGAAAGCTTCATTCCAGGCCAGACTCCTTCATGCCCTTGGAGTCTCCAGTATCCACCGGGCTGATGAACATGCAAAAGAAAATCTCATACAAGTAAGCACGTGAGCAGCACATATCCAGACTTAGAATTTTCAACTTTTGCCGCAATGTGCTTTTTTGGAGAAAATCCCCAAATTTTTTGTCCACTATCAGGTGAAAGGACAATAGTTTGATTTGTACAATGAAAATTGGTACCATCAAGCAGCTGACAGAAAGTGAAGCTCAAGAAGAGCCATAACAGGTCAGCACCTATCAACAAGACTGCATGGGCAGGCTGCATACTGCTACCTTCTGAATGGCTTCAGCAGACTGAGCTGAGTAAGACTGTTATAGGTACAGAGAACTACCATGAGGGTTCTTCGAGGCTAGGTTACATGAACATCTAAGACAAGTGCAATCTAAGTAAGATTAGTATAGTGTTGGGAAAAACTCTAAGGTCAAAGTCTACCACAACTAGATAGCCTCTGAGCTCAGCGAAATATGGAGGACTCCCTTCATTGGCAGAGCATCTCCTTCTCTGATCTTGTTTGAGGAATTCTAAGCCTCCAGGCATAGCTCTACCTGAGGAATGTCTTGTAGCCTTAGATTACAGGATCAATTTCCTTACTCCTGATAAGAACCTGTTCAGCTAGCATCTGAGATTTTTGAAATGCTTTCTCCATGCTAATGATGCATTTGGTACTCTAAGCCTTCAGCCAATGACCTTTGTCCATCCTGGATGTTTCTACCCACAGCCCCCCAAAACTTTATAAGCCTCAAATTCACCCAAGTAAAGTTAACTCCCCACAGCTGGCCCTGGTGTGATCATTTACCATATGTACTCACCTGGCTTCTCGAACCCCACCCCACCTCCAGGCCCTTTGCCCTCATGGATCAGCTAACTATCCATGAGGGTGGAGAAACCACAGTATGGTAAAGTCCATATCCCCAGAAGCACCTTCACCCAATTTATCAGTCAAACCTTACCTTTTTGCCTTCTTCCAAGACCCACAGTACCAATAACTTCAACCAGAGACTTAGGAACCAAGAGTTAAGTGCCATTTATTTAACAAACTTATTAAACATCTGTTACATGTCACCCACTAGATATTATCACAGACTAAATATAAAGAGCCCTCTTAAGAACAGACTGAGAGGAGAAATTTAGCAAAGTTACAATATTTGAGAAAAACTCCAAAACTGAGGGCCTTGGCGGGTGGAGTCACTCTTATGGCTGCATAGAAGAATTGACAATTATCCAGAGTCCAAGTTTGAGGGTAATGAATCAGGATATACTCTGGACAGGGTATTGGGGGTGGGGGAAGAACCCCAGGAGACTGAACAGTAAGTGCTAATATATGGGAGCGTAATAAAAACTGGCATGGAGCTCCCCAATCACATTTGCAAAAAGATCGTTTTTACTTGCGTGCCTTTGCCCCTTTGCCTCCCTTTCCTTAAAGCCTTGCCCTTGGGGGAACGAACAGGCTGGGCTGATGGAATGGGCTCATCAGGAGAACTAGAATTTTCAGGTGCACTTGGCAGGCTGGGCACATCCTGTGGGCCAGCCCTACGACGTTTCCTACGTGGCTTACTAGATGACATACAAATAAACCTGTTCTTTCTCTTTCTTCGCTCTTTTGTGCCAGGAGGTATGCAGCCCTTTTCGCCTTGGCTTCTTCAGCTGTAATTTCTTGCTCAGGCTCCCCCTTAGCAGCCTCAGGCTCGGGCTCCCCCTTGGCATCCTCGGGCTCCCCCATGGGCTCAGATTCGGGCTCCCCATGGGCTCAGATTCGGGCTCCCCCATGGACTCAGATTCGGGCTCCCCCATGGACTCAGATTCGGGCTCCCCCATGGACTCAGATTCGGGCTCCCCCATGGGCTCAGATTCGGGCTCCCCCATGGGGCTCAGATTCGGGCTCCCCCATGGGCTCAGATTCGGGCTCCCCCATGGGCTCAGATTCGGGCTCCCCATGGGCTCAGATTCGGGCTCCCCCATTGGGCTCAGATTCGGGCTCCCCCATGGGCTCAGATTCGGGCTCCCCCATGGGCTCAGATTCGGGCTCCCCCATGGGCTCAGATTCGGGCTCCCCCATGGGCTCAGATTCGGGCTCCCCCATGGGCTCAGATTCGGGCTCCCCCATGGCTCAGATTCGGGCTCCCCCATGGGCTCAGATTCGGGCTCCCCCATGGGCTCAGATTCGGGCTCCCATGGGCTCAGTTCGGCTCCCCCATGGGCTCAGATTCGGGTTCCCCATGGGCTCAGATTCGGGTTCCCCCTTGGACTCAGATTCAGGCTCCCCCATGGGCTCAGATTCGAGTTCCCCGTTGGATTCAGATTCGGGCTTCCCTTGGGCTCAGATTCAGGCTCCCCCTTGGGCTCAGGGTCCCCTCGCACTCTAGATCCCCTTCCAGCTCAGGCTCACTTGATGTTTGGCTGGAACTACCACAAATATCCAATATTTCACAAACATCATGAAGTGAAGTGGGAGCAGAATAAATATACTCGACCACTTCTTTTTGAAGCACTGGCATTTGGCACTCATCACTTTTCTGCCCGGAATCCCCCGAACCGGGGTTGCCATCCTCATCATCAATAACAACTAGTGGAAGCTTCTGATCTCTGGGATGATCGGTGTCAGAGGATTCACCTAAATTCAAGAGACACTATAAATACACACCTTCTATTTATTCTACATACGACATCAGCAGATATTGAGTACAAATAAACTAAAAGGTGATACGTGGACATCTAAATCCGTTAAAAATCATTGTAGATTGTTTTCTTTGATTTTACTCAAATAATAAAATAAACTAGCAATAAAGTATTATGCCCATTTTGAAATCAACACTGTCCCAACAGCATGAGCTCAGTTGTTCCTAAAACAAATCTCTCCTTGTGTTCATAGCAAACTAAAGGGCATTGCTTCAATAAAGTGGCATTTCATGTATATCAAAAGTTAAAGTTCTCTAGGTAAGAACTTATTTAGTCATTTGTGGCCTGGCTGAACTTTTAGAACTCACTATTTATACAATAAATATAGAGGGATAGTGTTGGCACTGTTTAAAAATGTTAACTCTCCCAAGCCCATCCCACTAACTGGAAAGAAGTAGAGCCTCTTACCCTCTCCTCTTCCTTGTCATTCCCACCTACAAAATAAAAAAAAAGGGAAAAACCAGTTGTTGAAAAATTTACCAAAGTCAAGGGAGGAAAGTCAACGGTTTGGAAAAAAACAATGGGGAACCCCCTTAAATCAGAATGTAAGAAAAAAAATTCCTTTTTTGGGCTAAAAACAAATTTCTTTTTCTAAAACTGCCACTTAAAAAATTTCAGATCAGTTTTTTTAAAAAATTTTTCTTTCCTTTCCCTGTTATTTCCAGTTTTTCCCCGGGAACCAACCGAAAAACACAAAAAAGGGAAGAAAAAGTAAAAAAAAAAAAAAAAAAATAGAGATGCAAATTTTTTCAGGGCTTTTTTCCCTTTTCTAAATAAAAATTGTTAAATTTTTAAAATTTTTTTCCCCCCAAACCCCCCTTTCAGGAAACTCACCAAACCCCCATTTTTTATCTCTCTTAAAAACCCTTTCCCCTTTACCCTTAAAAACTCTTGGTAAGAAAAAAGGGGCCCCTTTTCAGGGTTTTCAACTAAAATTTTTTTGGGGAATAAAATCCAAAGATTTCTTTCAAAAATTTGAAAATTTTTTAAAATTGGCCAAAAAGGTTTCCCTTCCTTTTTAACTTGCCAAAATTTCTTGCCAAACCTTTTTCCCCTTTTTGTATACCAAAATCCCTATTTAAACTTTTTAAAAATAAAATTAAAATTTTTAAAACCCCCGCCCAAAAACTTAAAAATTTTTTTAAAATTCAAAAAAATTAAATTGGTTTATAAAATAAAATTGTTTCACTTTCTTACTTAAAAAAACCATAATCACATTTAAAACCCAAATCCTATAAATAAATTTTTCTAAGTTTCCAGCGACCCCCCACCCCCTGGGCCGTTTTCAGCCACCCCTGACGCCTAAGGGCTCCCAAGTAATGGCTTCCTTAAGGGGGTTTGGGTTTCCCGAACTGGATTAAAAAAGGGGGGGTTTTTTTCTGAAATGGCGCACCCAAAACCCAAAACCCCCCCGGGTTCTTTAGGGAAATCGCCCCCCCCGGCCCAACCCAGTCCCCGACACCAACCAAAACAAAAACCCAAGGGACCAACCCGGTTTGGGGCCAAAAAAATACAGTTCCCAACCCACCCAAAACCCCAAAACCAGAACATTCCGGGGCCCTAAGGACGCCAACACAACCACCCCCCTTCCACAAAACCCCAAAAAAAAAACGGGCATTTTTTCCCCCCAACCCCCCCAACCGAACCCCAAACAAAACCAAAAAATCGAACCCCCAAATCTTAATGATTCCAATCTTTTCTGAACTTCCCAAAAAGGTTTTTATATCTGTTTCTTCAAAAATTTTTTCCGTTCACAAAAAACCACAATTTTTCCATCCACTTTTTTCCCCCCCCAAATTAAATTTTTTTCCCCCAAAAAAAGGTATTTCTAGATGACCCCCTGGTAAATTTTCTTCCCCTTTTTTTTTTCTTAAAAACCCATCCCAAAAAATTTTGGGTTTTTTTGGAAAATTTTTCCCTCACCATTCATCATAAGGGGAACAAAACAAAAAAAGAATTAAGGCGGAGTATCAAGCGGGGTAGTTTTCCCCCCTTTTTGGTTGTTATCTTTTTAAGAACCCGGCCCCCCCGGGGTGCATACCATGGGGGGGCCCCCCACAAAATTTCTAAATAAAAAAAATTAAAGCGCCATCAGGATTTAGGGAATTTTTCCCAAATTCCCTTCCCTCAAAACCCCCATTTTTCAATTGACAAAATCCGCCCTACCTTTCCCCTACTGGAAAATCCAAAATTCCCTCAGTCTTCCCAAAGGGGGGTTTAAAAATGAAAGGGTAGATTACTTTTGAAAATTTTTCATTGTGGGGAAGGTGAAAGTGTGTGTGGTATACAAGCGCCACAAACAAAGCAAAATTCAGGATAACTTGGGTTAATTCTCCTTTCATTTTTCTGGATTCGGGGTCAAACTCAAGTTACAACCTTGAGAAAGTCCCAAACCCGTGAAAACTCCGACATAAATATTTTTTTTTACATGAAATTTTTTATAATGGAAAAAAACCTAAAAAAATTTTAAAAATTTTTCGTATCCCCTATGATCCCAAAAGGCAAATTACTTCTCCTTTCCTTTTAAACGCCAAATTGATAAACCTTTGCTATCCTTTTACCCACCCTTAAAAAACTTTCTTTGGCTAGGTGTATGACCAAAGTTAATTGCGTTTTTGGGAAACAGAGACAAAAATTCTGTGTTAAAGGGGTGCTTATTTTTTCAGGGGAGTTTCCGGTAGCCCGGGTTATTAAGGGTCCCATCACAAAAAAAGTCGTTTCTTGGGTGGGAATAGTCAAAATTAAAAACACTTGCTTTTTTTTTTAAAATTTTTTTTTTTTATTTTTTTTCAGTATATAGGGTTTTCCGCATGTAGGGGGATGACTATGGCATTGCCGTGGTTTGGGCCCAAAAGGGAATCGGTCCTCGTGAGGGGGTTTTAGTTGTGCCATTTTGGGGGTTTTGGAATCAAATTTTGGCCCCCGGGGAAAAACAGCCCGTGCTATTAACCACTAAGCCATCCCCCACCCCAAAATTTATCTTTTAGAGAACCCCAGTTTGGTTCTCAGCACCCATATGGGAGTTTAAAAGGTTTATAAACCGGTTTTGGCGGCCAACACCCCTTCCATTCAGGGGACTAGGCACAATAAAAAAGTATGAAAAAGTTTATGATAAAAAATTTTTTAAATCTTTTGGGGGCAGGTGGACGCCTTTAAACCCGAACTAAAAAAAGGGGGGGTCAGGTGACTCTCTAGTTTTTTCCCCCCCTTTTAAAAAAAAAAAAACCCCCAAAAGGGGGAAAAAAACCAAAAAAGGAAAAAAAAAAGGGGAAAAGGGGAAATTTTAAAAAACAAAAAGGGGAAAAAATTTTTTTTTAAAAAAAAAAAAAAAATTTAAAAAAAAAAAAAAAAATTTTTTGGGGGGAAAAAAAAAAAAAAACCCAAAAAAAAAAACCCCCCCTTTAAAGGGGGGCCCCCCCAAAAAAAAAAATTTTAAAAACCCAAAAAAAAAAAAAACCAAAAAAAAAAGCCTTTTCCCCCCCCCAAAAAAATTTTTTTTTTTTTAAAAAAAAAAAAATTGGGGAAAAAAAAAAACCCCCCCAAAAAGGGTTTTTTAAAAAAAAAAAATTTTAAAAAAAAAAAAGGGGAAAAAAAAATTTCCCAAAAAAAGGGGGGGGGAAAAAAAAAAATTTTAAAAAAAAACCCAAAAAAGGAAAAAACTTTTAAAAAAACCCCCAAAAGGGTTTTTAAAAAAAAAAAAAAAAAAAAAAAAACCCCCCCTTTTTTTTTTTTTTTAAAAAAAAAGGGAAAAAAAAAAAAAAAAGGGGAAAAAAAAATTTTTTTTTTCCCCAAAAAAATTTAAAAAATTAAAAAAAATTTTAAAAAAAAAAAATTTTTTTTTTAAAAAAAATTTTTTTTTTTTAAAAAAACCCCCCCCCCCCCCCGGGGGAAAAACCCCCCGGGGTTTTTTTTTTTTTCCCCCAAAAAAAAAATTTAAAAAAAAAAACCCCCTTTTAAAAGGGGGTTTTTCCAAAAAAAAAAAAAGGGAAAAAAAAAATTTTTTTAAAAAAAGGGGAAAAAAAACCCCCAAAAAAAAAAAAAAAAAAAAAAACCCGGGGGGGGTTTTTTTTTTTTTTTTTAAAAAAAAAAAAAAACCCCCCCAAAGGGTTTTTTTTTTTTAAAAAACCCCTTTTTTTTAAAAAAAATTAAAAACCCCAAAAAATTTTTTCCCCCCCCCCCCTTCCCCCAAAAAAAAGGGGGGAAGGGCCCCCTTTTTTTTTTCCCCCGGGTTTTTTTTTTTCCCCCCCCCAAAACCCAAACCTTTTCCCCCCCCCCCCCCCTTTAAATTTTAAAAAAATTCCCGGGTTTACCCCCAAAACCCCCCGGGGGCCCCCCCCTTTTTTTCCCCCCCCGGGTTTTTTCCCCCCCCCCCCCCCCCCCCCCAAAAAAAAAACCCCCTTTTCCCCCTTTTTTTTTTCCCTTTTTTTTCCCCCCCCCTTTTTTTTTTTTGGGGTTTTTTTTTTGGTTTTTTCCCCCCCCCCCCCCGTCCTTTTCCCCCCCTTTTCCCCCCCCCCCTTTTTTCCCCCCCCCCCCCCCCGGGTTTTTTGTCCCCCCCCCCCTTTTTTTTTAAAAATTTTTAAAACCCCCCCCCCCCGGGGGCCGGGGAAAAAAACCCCTTCACTCGGGTTCTACCATCATAGTCCATGTCCTACACCCCTCGGCCTCTTCCGCCGCCCGTGTCCGACGCCCCTCGGGCTTTTCCGCCGCCCGTGTCCGACGCCCCTCAGGCTTTTCCGTCACCCATGTTCCACCCCACTTCGGCCTTTTCCGCCGCCCGTGTCTCGCTCCACCTCGGCCTTTTCCGTCGCCCGTGTCCGACGCCCCTTGGGCTTTTTCCGTCACCCACGTTCCAACCCCACTTCGGCCTTTTCCGCCGCCCGCGACCCGCTCCACCTCAGTCTTTTCCGTCGCCTGTGTCCCGCCACGCCTTGGCCTTTTGTCCCGCCTCCCCACCCCCACCCCACCCCCGGCCTTTTCCGTGGCCCGTGTCGCCATCACCCTGCCTCAGCGGCCTTCTCAGTCACCCGTCGACTGGGCCCGCCAAGGCCGCGCCCCGCCCCCTCTCGGGGTCTCCATTGCCGTGGCCGCCATCACCCTGCCTCAGCGGCCTTCTCAGTCACCCGTCAACTGGGCCCTCCAAGGCCGCGCCCCGCCCCCTCTCGGGTCTCCATTGCCTGTGGCCGCCATTACCCTGCCTCAGCGGCCTTCTCAGTCACCCGTCGACTGGGCCCGCCAAGGCCGCGCCCCGCCCCTTCTCGGGTCTCCATTGCCTGTGGCCGCCATTACCCTGCCTCAGCGGCCTTCTCAGTCACCCCGTCGACTGGGCCCGCCAAGGCCGCGCCCCGCCCCCTCTCGGGGGTCTCCATGCCCGTGGCCGCCATCCACCCTGCCTCAGCGGCCTTCTCAGTCACCCGTCGACTGGGCCCGCCAAGGCCGCGTCCCGCCGCCCCCTCTCGGGGTCTCCATTGCCTGTGGCCGCCATCACCCTGCCTCAGCGGCCTTCTCAGTCACCCGTCAACTGGGCCCGCCAAGGCCCGCCCCGCCCCCTCTCGGGGTCTCCATTGCCTGTGGCCGCCATCACCCTGCCTCAGCGGCCTTCTCAGTCACCCGTCGACTGGGCCCGCCAAGGCCGCGCCCCCGCCCCCTCTCGGGGTCTCCATTGCCTGTGGCCGCCATCAACCCTGCCTCAGCGGCCTTCTCAGTCACCCATCGACTGGGCCCGCCAAGGCCGCGCCCCGCCCCCTCTCGGGGTCTCCATTGCCCGTGGCCGCCATCACCCTGCCTCAGCGGCCTTCTCAGTCACCCGTCGACTGGGCCCGCCAAGGCCGCGCCCCCGCCCCCTCTCGGGGTCTCCATTGCCTGTGGCCGCCATCACCCTGCCTCAGCGGCCCGTCGACTGGGCCCGCCAAGGCCGCGCCCCGACCCCTCTCGGGTCTCCATTGCCTGTGGCCGCCATCACCCTGCCTCAGCGGGCCCGTCGACTGGGCCCGCCAAGGCCGCGCCCCGCCCCCTCTCGGGGTCTCCATTGCCCGTGGCCGCCATCACCCTGCCTCAGCGGCCTTCTCAGTCACCCGTCGACTGGGCCCGCCAAGGCCGCGCCCCCGCCCCTTCTCGGGTCTCCATTGCCTGTGGCCGCCATTACCCTGCCTCAGCGGCCTTCTCAGTCACCCGTCGACTGGGCCCGCCAAGGCCGCGCCCCGCCCCCTCTCGGGTCTCCATTGCCTGTGGCCGCCATCACCTGCCTCAGCGGCCTTCTCAGTCACCCGTCGACTGGGCCCGCCAAGGCCGCGCCCGCCCCCTCTCGGGGTCTCCATTGCCTGTGGCCGCCATCACCCTGCCTCAGCGGCCTTCTCAGTCACCCGTCGACTGGGCCCGCCAAGGCCGCGCCCCCGCCCCCCTCTCGGGGTCTCCATTGCCTGTGGCCGCCATCACCCTGCCTCAGCGGCCCGTCGACTGGGCCCGCCAAGGCCGCGCCCCGACCCCTCTCGGGGTCTCCATTGCCCGTGGCCGCCATCACCCGCCTCAGCGGGCCCGTCGACTGGGCCCCCCAAGGCCGCGCCCCGCCCCCTCTCGGGGTCTCCATTGCCTGTGGCCGCCATCACCCTGCCTCAGCGGCCTTCTCAGTCACCCGTCAACTGGGCCCGCCAAGGCCGCGCCCCGCCCCTTCTCGGGTCTCCATTGCCTGTGGCCGCCATTACCCTGCCTCAGCGGCCTTCTCAGTCACCCGTCGACTGGGCCCGCCAAGGCCGCGCCCCGCCCCTTCTCGGGTCTCCATTGCCTGTGGCCCGCCATCACCCTGCCTCAGCGGCCTTCTCAGTCACCCGCTCGACTGGGCCCGCCAAGGCCGTGCCCCGCCCCCTCTCGGGGTCTCCATTGCCCGTGGCCGCCATCACCCTGCCTCAGCGGCCCGTCGACTGGGCCCGCCAAGGCCGCGCCCCGACCCCTCTCGGGGTCTCCATTGCCCGTGGCCGCCATCACCCTGCCTCAGCGGCCTTCTCAGTACACCCGTCGACTGGGCCCGCCAAGGCCGCGCCCCGCCCCCTCTCGGGTCTCCATTGCCTGTGGCCGCCATCACCCTGCCTCAGCGGCCCGTCGACTGGGCCCGCCAAGGCCGCGCCCCGACCCCTCTCGGGGTCTCCATTGCCCGTGGCCGCCATCACCCTGGCCTCAGCGGCCTTCTCAGTCACCCATCGACTGGCCCGCCAAGGCCGGCCCCGCCCCCTCTCGGGGTCTCCATTGCCTGTGGCCGCCATTACCCTGCCTCAGCGGCACTTCTCAGTCACCCATCGACTGGGCCCGCAAGGCCGCGCCCCGCCCCTTCTCGGGGTCTCCATTGCCTGTGTGCCGCCATTACCCTGCCTCAGCGGCCTTCTCAGTCACCCGTCGACTGGGCCCGCCAAGGCGCGCCCCGCCCCTCTCGGGTCTCCATTGCCTGTGGCCGCCATCACCCTGCCTCAGCGGCCTTCTCAGTCACCCGTCGACGGGCCCGCCAAGGCCGTGCCCCGCCCCCTCTCGGGGTCTCCATTGCCTGTGGCCGCACATCACCCTGCCTCAGCGGCCCGTCGACTGGGCCCGCCAAGGCCGCGCCCCGACCCCTCTCGGGGTCTCCATTGCCCGTGGCCGCCATCACCCTGCCTCAGCGGCCTTCTCAGTCACCCGTCGACTGGGCCCGCCAAGGCCGCGTCCTGCCCCCTCTCGGGGTCTCCATTGCCTGTGGCCGCCATCACCCTGCCTCAGCGGCCCGTCGACTGGGCCCGCCAAGGCCGCGTCCCGACCCTCTCGGGGTCTCCATTGCCCTGGCCGCCATCACCCTGCCTCAGCGGCCTTCTCAGTCACCCATCGACTGGGCCCGCCAAGGCCGCGCCCCGCTCCCTCTCGGGGTCTCCATTGCCTGTGGCCGCCATCACATCACCCTGCCTCAGCGGCCCGTCGACTGGGCCCGCCAAGGCCGCGCCCTGACCCCTCCGGGGTCTCCATTGCCCGTGGCCCGCCATCACCCTGCCTCAGCGGCCTTCTCAGTCACCCGTCGACTGGGCCCGCCAAGGCCGTGCCCCGCCCCTTCTCGGGGTCTCCATTGCCTGTGGCCGCCATTACCCTGCCTCAGCGGCCTTCTCAGTCACCCGTCGACTGGGCCCCTGGGCCCGCCAAGGCCGCGCCCCCTCCCTCTCGCGGTCTCCATCGTCCATTGCCGCCCCCCGCTGCCCCCACGGCCTTCTCCTCTGTCTGTTGTCCGTGTCCCACCACCACTCCCTTCCTCACACACTTCTCAAGGCCACCCCACTCGCTGGCCGTCTAACAGTCGGCCACCAGCTGGCCATCGGCTGTATTCCGCGCCCACACCCGACATCTTCACAACGGTCTCAGGACTTTCTCAAGACCACCCCACTCGGGTCTACTAGTCCTGCTGCCGCATCCCTACTTCCTCACGCCCTTCTCAAGGCCACCCCACTTGGGCGTCTAACAGTCGGCCATCAGCCATGTCCGCCCACGATCCTCACAACTCTCAAGACCACCCCACTCGGGCGTCTAATGGCTGTGTCCCGCCCCCGCACCCCAGTTTCCTCACGAGCTTCTCAAAACCTTCACAGCAAACCCAAGGCCTCAGCTACACTCTCAGCCCCACTCGGCACTTTTTTTCTGTGGGGGAAAACGGTCTTATGGACATCAGTCCGAAAGTTGCTAAGTTTCTACACAGAACCTAAGGCCCACTGTAGTGGTGGTGTCTCATTAAAGCCACTACACTAAAATGAGACCGGTACCTACCTTAGCCCACCATCCGTGTACTCGCTTTCCCCGGTCTGTGTCCGTGTCAACCACCAACGGCTCCCGAGCGGTACTAAAAGGACGCGCGCGAAACAGCGCCTTTTATAGGGCAGGGGAAGACAGGAACTGACGTATTCCCGCTTTGTCTGCCCCCACCTATCACGCATGATCATAAAGCAAATTCGAATTCTAGAACTATGAATTTGTGATACCAGCTCCAGTGCTTCCCAAACTGTATAACAACTGGCATCACCGAAGTGAACCATTTGAATATAGACCTGTAACCCAAGCCCGAATCTGTCACTAACGGCTAAAGGTCTCAAGCAACCCACGCGTCCATTTTGTTTCTGAGATCTGATCTGTGTAGACCGGGTGGCTGAGAATTGACCATAATCCTTGCCTTTGCCTTTGAAGCCATGGGATTGCAAATGTGAAGCCACTATGCCTGGCTTCTAGTAACTTTCTGAGTGACTGAAAAATACCTAATTGTCTGTCTGTCTTTCTTTCTTTCTCTATTTCTTTTTGTTCTTTTGAGACAGGGTTTTTCTGTGTAGCGGTGATTGTCCTAGGATTGTGCTATAAAGCAGGCTGGCCTCGAACTCAGGGATCGACCTGTCTCTGCCTCCCAAGTGCTGGGATTAAAGTCATGCAGCACCAAGCCTGGTGACCTACCTTGCTTGAATTCCCAAATGTTTGAAAAGTTTGTCACCTGGTCTTCCAGCTACCATAAGCACTTGCAGAAAAGGACTATTTAGACCCCTAGATAAGAGAAAGGAGGAGCAACCGAAAAACATCTAGCCTATCGACAAAGAACTGTGGTGCTGGCATCAAGAATTGTCAGACCCTGGAAGAAAAAAAAAAGTTGGTTACTTTAACTTCCCAGTGCCCGTTTCAAACACAAGATAAAAGCCAGCGCTTTTTACACTGTTCCTTCCTCGGGCAGACACCTATATACTTCACGATTTGTTTGGCCACACAATGCAAAAGAAACATCGCATGCTTTTGCTTTTAGGTGCTAAGCATTGTTCTAGGTGTTCTGTGTGGAATTAAAACTGAGGGGTTAGGCATGGTGGTACAGACTTTAATCCCAGGATTTGGGAAGTAGAGGGAGGCAGACCTGCTGAGTCTACACAGTGAGTTCCAGAACACCCACATAGTGAAACCTGTCTTGGCAAAAAAAAAAAAAAAAAAAAAGAACAGAAATAAAAAGTAGATGACAAAATAAAATCAATAAAATGATGATTCAGCTTAAAAAAAAAGACATGACAAAATAAAATCAAATAAAATGATTCAGCTTAAAAAAAAACATGACAAAATAAAATCAATAAAATGATGATTCAGCTTAAAAAAAAAACATGACAAAATAAAAAAAA